>BPLR01012667.1:0-181503 GCA_021605095.1 Caerostris extrusa
GAAGAACTGTTTCGTGATTTCAAAAACAAACCAGAAATCTTGAAAAATCAAAGATTTGCCACTATCCGCTAAAAAACAGTACAAGATAGAATAGCTAAAATATCTTTAAATGTAGCATATTTTCAGGTGGAAGATGTTCAACTTTCTTCTGCCTTATCACTGGCTATAGATGAGTCTTGCGACATAAAAGACACGGCACAAGTTACCCTTTTTTGCCAGGTATATGTCTTCCCAAGGTCCAAAAGAAGAACTTCTAGGATTGCTACCGCTCTCGGGACACACTAGAGGGGAAGATATATAGCCTTGAAGAGAATAAGATCGATTTAAATAAAATCGTTTCAATAACAACTGATGGAGCCAGACGTATGACAGGAAAAAATAAAGGGGCAACAACGATTCTTCAGAGCAAAATAAACCCCGAAATTCTTACGTTTCACTGCATAATACACCAAGAAGCGCTTTGTGCCCAAACATTTCCGGCCGAAATAGTTGAGGTCATGAATTTGGTAATCAAGATTGTTAACAGCATCTTGTCAAAAGCACTCTACCATCGTCAGTTTAAAGAATTCTTAAACGAAATGGAGACTCAGTATTCCGACCTCCTTCTTCACAATAAAGTGAGATGGCTTTCCAAAGATAAGGTGTTGAAACGTTTTGCTTTGTGCTTGTATGAAATACATACATTCCTAAATAAAAAAAGGCATTAATCACCCTGAGTTAGAGAACTGTAAATGGTTGCAAAAATTTTACTTTATGGTGGATATCACAGCGAAATTAAATGAGCTGAATCTAAAACTTCAAGGAAAGGGACACCCAGACTAGGTTTTGGTAGAAGAATTGGTTTGTTTTGAAGAAAAATTAATTCTTTTTGCAGAAGATATTCAGAGCGGTATATTACTTCATTTTCAATTTCTAAATCAATATTGTGATAAAACTAGTGCAACTGTTGACACGATGTACTTCAGCACAGTTATAAAAAAAATTAAAGATGATTTTGTTGATAGATTTGAGCACTTCAAAACCAACAAAACCACTCTAGTATTCATAGTAAATCCTCTCAACACAAATAGTAAAGAAATCCACATTGAGCCATTTGGAATTGATACTGGATCTCTAGAAATGCAATTGATCGATTTAAACAGTAAAAGCTTTGTGGAGTGGAAAATTTACAGAGTTGAAAAGCAAGTTGGAAGAGTTGGAGGTCCAGAAATGTATGTACGTAACGCAACAAAAGTGGACTACTTTAAAAGAAATGCCGCGAGTTCAGGCACTTATATTCGACGCATGGAATAGTCTTCCAGATTGCTACAGTGAAATGAAGAAGTTGGCTTTTGGAGTGCTGACTATCTTCGAATCGCATATTCGTGCGAGCAAGCGTTCTCTTTGCATGAATATAATTAAAAGTAAAGTAAGAAGCCAACTAACAAATGAAAATTTAGAGTCGTGTTTGAAACTTAAAGCAACAAGTTATGAGCCAAATTTATCCAAACTTTCTAAAACCATGCAAAGCCAATGCTTCCATTAAATTTGTTTGCTCAAATGTATGTTTTGGTTTTTTTATTTTAAGTACAAATTACATTGTTTAGTAAAGTTTAAATTTTCTACTTGAATAACCATGCAAAACCATCACTCCCATTGAATTTGTTTGTTATTGAAGTACAAGTTAGTGTTGTAAGTAAACGTTTAGTTGTTTTAATTTTTTACTTAAATGATAAGTAATTATCTAATAATGAATAAATAGAATGATATAATGAATAAATAGATATGTTTTCTTATGAATAAATAGATTTTTTTTTTATCAAAAAAACTTTATTTATGCAACTAACAGGTGGGCTAGTATTATTAAATCGGCGCTACTAGTATTAAATCCATATGATTTTTAGTTAGCCCTAACTTCAAAAGACACGTGTATAAATTTTGACAGCTGTTGCACTATTAGTATGTGAGTTATAGCATTTTTAGTGAAGCAACTTTAGTTAGTTTGAAAAATGGATAAAAGGAATTTCGTGTGTTTTACTAAAGCATTGCTTTTTGGCGAAAAAATACTATTGAAGCCAAGGCTTGGCTTGATAAACATTATTTGGACTTTGCACCAGAAAAATCAGCCATAGAGAAGTGGTTTGCTAAATTTAAACGAGGCGAAATGAGCACCGAGGACGATGCACGCAGTGGACGCCCCAAAGAGGCTGTTACCGACGAAAACATCAAAAAAGTCCACAAAATAATTTCTGATAACCGTAAAGTGTAGTTGATTGAGATAGCCGAGACCCTAAAGATATCAAAGGAACGTGTTGGACTTATCATGAATGAATATTTGGATATGCAAAAAGCTCTGTTCAAAGTGGGTGCCGCGCGAGCTCACAATCGACCAAAAACAACAACCAATTGATGATTCTAAGCAGTGTTTGAGCTGTTCAATCGAAATAAACCCGAATTTTAGCGTCGATATGTGACAATGGATGAAACATGGCTCCATCATTTCACACCGGAGTCCAATCGACAGTCAGCCGAGTAGACTGCACGTGATGAACACTAAAAATGCTATATCTCACATACTAATAGCGCAACAGCTATCAAATTTATACACGTGTCTTTTGAAGGTTAGGGATAACTAAAAATCATATGGATTTAATACTAGTAGCTCCATCTATGTGTCTGTCTACGAACTTTTCAGACCACCTGTTATTTATTGTTGGCAAGAAAAAATTTTGTGGCTCTTCAAAAACTTTGAAATTTTGTAAATTGCCATTATTGGCTCTTCCGACTCAAAAGGTTGCCGACCCCTGGTCTAAGGTAATCATTTAGACTAGGGTCTAAGGTTGATTAGGTAGATAGGGTCTAAGGTAATCATTTAGACTAGGGTCTAAGATCAGAATAATATGAGCAGCACAATACAATTATTCGCATAGAAATTATTTTTTTGTTGTTGTTTTCATTTAAAAATACACACAAAAAAAAAATTACATTTAAAATAACTTACATTTAAAAATGATCAATAAACTTTACACTTAAAATTGCCAGTTACAGTATTTTTATACCACAAATTTTAAAAATAAGTAAAATATGTTGCTTTCATAATAATGTTATTTGATATTTTAGCAAATAAAGCTAGACTTTGCACAACATAATCGTGAAACACTATTAAGAAATTTTCATAAAAGGCATTTACCTTGTAATAAAATAAAACTGCTGTTTCAAATGCTTCCTAATCTTTAGAGATTTCCGAATTATAATAATTTTTAAAATGCAAATATTTTAAGCATATTTAATTAAATAAAAATATTTTGTGCCTATATAATTTTCTACTTTATTAAGATAGAAATATTCACACTCACAGAAACATGTTAATGCATTGTTCATGCTTGTTATTTTAAATAGAATATAAAAAGTTCTTATTTCATGTATTTATTTTAAAAAGTTGAGAAATTTCGGTGTTATATACGAAATATCCATTAAAAGTGATTTAGATCGGTTTCTAAAACTTTTATTTTTGATAAAGTTCATTTGCATTTAACTATTTTGAACATATTGGTACAATCCATGCAATCAAATACTTTTTGTCTCAGCTCAAATACCTTTGGCTCAATATATTTTGTCTCAGCTCTTACTACTTATTCCTTGTGCATAAATACAGCACTAAAGCAAAAAAATAGTGCCAATCATGAGAAAATTTTAAAAAGATTCAGTGGTCCATTTATAAATAGTAAGCTTAAATGAAAAACCATTTACTGAAAAAAAAAAATTTTTTTTTTTCGTGACATTTATGTTTGATATACATTGACAAAATTAATGACACGTTCCTTTTCTTCAATTTTAACTATAGAAATGAATTGAATATAAATCTCATCAGAGTTCTATTTGTCAAAAAAAAAAAAAAAAGAAAAATGCAGAAATGACATTTTATTATAATAACATGTACTTGCGTACAAGTTCTATAAAAAATAAACTCTAAATACTTTTTAACATTTTGTAAATAATTTTCATATCTTGCTACAGGATATATAAATTTCAACAAATGATGGGCTGAATAATATTTTTAATAAAGGACATTGTAAAGTCAAATTTTTTCAAGATTTTAAGCTAAAATTGTTTATTTTCATAAATTGGTGAAACGTAAAAAACATTTATCTGTTTCATTTGTATAAATTAACAGGGCTTGATGAATTTTCTTTTCATGTTTGATTCCACCCAAAGAAGGATAGAAATATAATAGTCTCTCGTTAAATTGAGCCTTATTGTAACGCACATTCGAATATTCTATTTATTTATTTTAAAGGTTGTTGACAAAAAAGGTAAATGTATGAAGGATAGAAATGATAGGTTAAAATACGCCCATACATTATGGGAGCAATGATACACAAACAACATTACTAAAATGCAATTAGCAGATTTCAGAGCATTGATTGAATATACAGGAAAAGGCATTAGGGAAAAAAAAAAACGAAAACAAACTAATTTATATTAGTTTTCACAAATAAAATTTCTTTTTTTTTTTAATTTTAGAATTATATCTTAATTTTTTTAAAGTACGTTGATTAAATTATGATAATTTTAATATAAAAACTCTTTTTAATTTTTTTTTGATTGAAATCACATTTCGTACTTACACAATTTAATTATCATTAGAATTTAGATAAAAGCCATCAGCTATATCACGACTGTTTTTTATTTTCTGATATATCTGCTTTAACAAGAGGCTACTAATTTTTAAAAATTTATTTAAAAACTGAATATTGGATTTTGTAAAAATCTTTCTGGTTTTCTAATATGAAATTAATTTTATTAGGTTTAAATATTTTAAATAAACGGATCTGAAAATAACTGCACTGGAATTTTAGAATGTCCCTAGACATTCGATTGATTTCACACCTCATTTAACTTTCAAGATATTTCTGAAAATAAAAAAAAGGAACTGTCGCATAAGATTTTTAAAAGTTAGCAAACGTATTTGTAAGAAACTTCAGATGAGTTTTTCAATGATGTTGTCGGAAACTTCACGGAATTTTTAATTTCAGTGAAAAGAAACTATTTCTTTTTGTGCAAGGCCGTGTGTTATCACACAACGAAATTGTTATGACGTTATTTAAAAAAAAAGACTTCATTATTTATAATGTCAAAAGCACTGATTATATGCATAATTAGTTACTTCAGTAGCCGAAATATTTTAACATGATTATTTACATTTAAAAGGGTTAAAACAGATACTATAAAACAGTGAACAACTCAAATTAAACTTGAAATAAATATTTTAAAGCAAGATCGCTGTAGATTTGGTGATAGATTTTTGACATCTGCTGATTTGGACATAGATTTTTAAAAAGCGTTTATTACAAAAGCCATATATTTTATGATGCCAAATGCATCCAAAGACATTTTCAAATTTTTTTTTAATAATGTATAAAAGTAATTTAATGAATTGAATGTTTTAAAACAAATAAAAATAAATATCATATCTCATAATTTGATAAAAAATTTGATAAAAAAATTAATAATTTCAAAAAGTCAATTATTTTCTAGTTAAAAGTAACTGACTTTTTGAAGTTCAAATGCTTGTGCATAGGCTCATAAAAAATCCTGCATCGATTAAGAATTTATTATTGAAATATTAACATGTGAAGACAAAAATAATTTAAAATAAAGTGGAAAAATTACACTGATTTTGCAAAAAAATAACGTTTATTATAAATTATTTTAAATTATGTTGAGAACCTTTTGCAGATATATATATGTCGTGTCGATATATTGCTCAGAATTAAATATATTATGTAAATCAAATTTTCACATGGTCCCACTATATATTTTTATATGATATTTATTTTTTTTTTTGTTTGTATAAACACTGATTGGCACGTGAATTTTTATTTTTTAAACTGCCATAAAACATGTGTTGATAAATATAACGATTGATCAATATCATTCACGTGTAGTTCATTTTGATTTGTATGGCTTTCAAAATATAAATAGATTCTTGTTTCAATGTTCTCAAAATAATGGCTAAGGATTAGTTTATGTTTATAAAAGTTAATTTAACCATCACTTAACAGACTTCACTGTCTGAATTTGGTAGTGCTTCTTTTGGATTTTGAACAATTGCTTCTTCATAAAATTGTAGAATTACTAAATTTTGTTATATTTGTGCCGCTATTGAATTTGATATTTCTTGTGGGGATTCTGCACTTCAGGGTTCCGATTCTGACAAGAATTTTTTCCGCGCGCAATGGAATCTCCAAATATGTAGTATTTTGTAACAGCAACGGCCATTTTGTTTGTTTAGGAGGGGACTTGGCGAAACCCGTAAGGAAAAAATCCTCAACATAAACAAGCGGAAAACCTAATGTGCAAAACTCCCGTACTTGTATTATTCTGACCAATTGCGTCATAAATTTCTTCAGTTACTAAACATCGGTATACTTCCATTTTATTCATCAGCAAAGTATGTTCACACATGATAAATTGAAATCCTTGAAAGGATTTTAGTTTTTGATTTTTTTATATTCTTACATTGTTTATGTTTGTTTATTATCTTGAAATTCTTGTCCTTTCAACATTTGTTGTGAATTATCAGTTCGCGTTTCTTGTGTTTCCTTGCTACTCCATTTTATTTTCGAGTATCCTTTTTGCGATGCAGATATTTATGTCTTGTTTGCACTACATCTCTAGTTTTATGCATTGGAATAAGAAACATTTTTTAGTCATTTTCTTTTCATATAAGGGACTGCTGTATTAGACATTAATTTGTGTGCCATTGATATTAGTTTACTGGAATTTATTTATTTATTTGTTTTTAAGAAAAACTCTCATTTCTTATCGTCAGTGAGTTTTAAAAAAGCTTTTGAGTCTACTTAAAAATTTTATGTTTTTCCTTTGGTTGCGTTTAAATGTAAGAATTTTTTTTATTTCAGTAATTTTTTTTTAAATGAAAAGTTTTGGCTTCTTTTGAATTTAGATGCACTGTTTGGATTTTAAATATAAGCTTTAGTATAATCCTAAGCACGCAGTTATAAAAATTTACAAATGCCTCTCATAAACTTTTGTATTATTTACTATGATTGTTGTATCTAATAATGAGGAAACAATGCCGAAAATTTATCCAGAGATAAATTTATTATTTAAATTAAATTTTGCATTGTTACACTAAAAATTTTGTGTGTTCTAGAATGGTATAAATTTGTAATATGTTTTAATTTGTAATTTATCTTATATAAATAAATTTAAATAAAATTGCCCACAGATATTTGTTACTGGGAAAAGAAATAAAAATTCGTCAAACAAGTCTGTCTGGTTGGTGTTGGTGGCACAATTAAACAGCTCCACTCTGTGGGGTCTTTATGGATCCAATTATCTAATTAGCTTTCCTCTTTGTGGATAAAAAGATGTGTCACAATGGTCACTTCTTTAAAAAGTAGTAAAAGTCAGAACGGATTAATGATTTAACAAGTCCTAAAGTTAATCTTTACAGCAAGGGTTTTTACACGAACTGGAGTTTCAGAGTGTGGTCAGGAGGTCTCCCACTTAGCACTAATGCAAAGATTTCCCCCTCAAACGAATGGCTGTCTTTAGGCAGTCCCCTGGATGCAGTATTTGGCAAATGAGGCGGATTAAAATGGGTATCAAAAATCTACTTAGAAATGCAAGTGGACAGACGAAGTCATTGAGAGGGAATGAAGAGAAAAGAGATCTGAGTCAGAGATAGATGGAATGAGAAAATGCTGAGAAGGGGAAATAAACAGTGATCTCTGATGACAGAGGAAGTGTGATGGCTGAGGAACTTCGAGTTTCGTACTGAAAAGTCCGGGTCAATTGTAAAAGACGCGCGCTGGCTAGCTGTCAAATGCTAGAAGCGTACGCCTCCGGGCCACCAGTCCCAATCACTGACCCTATCTACTTATTGCCCGGTTGAAAACAGAGCGCAATATCTGAATGGTGCCACCAGTGGTCTGGGGAAAACAAACCATTGCCGTAAGTGCGGAAATTTGAGCTTGTTGAAAAAACGATGGAATAAAATGAAAGATTTTATTTGCTTTGATGCTGATTGACGATTGATGTTTAACTTTGATAAACTGATATTTGAATTAGCTGATTTAACCCAAGGGTTTCCTTTATTACTAAATATTATTAATATTTTTGTGTAATCTGATTATTATATGTATACAATTTTTTACTTTTATTTTTATTGTGTTTTTAATTTTGTGAGTTTGTAGTAATCTCTTATATATAAGATTGTGGTATTTTATGAATTTTTACAGAACACAATACACATATGAATTTTAGTTAAGTTTGATGGGACTCGTTTGTTGGGATAACGTGGAGTTAGTTATTTCGGTCCTATTAGCAAGTGTTGTATTATTTTAAAAGGCTTTTCGTTGATATTAATATAGTTGTATTATAGAGAGTTTGGATTAGTGGAAGATATCCATTTAGTTAACTTTATATTCTAATTCTACGACACCACAATATCAGAATCGTATCATAAACCTAAATTTAGGTGTTGCTTGACTTTCATCGCCATTTGAGAAATCGAGCTTTGAAGCAAACTCATATTGCAGGGTTAATTTAAAATTGATACTATTATAAAGAAGTTGCTACCACTTTTAAAGTGATATCTAATTGTGGCTAACTCCTTATATTCAGAAATTACACATTTTAAACACTATCTTCATGAACATGATGCAATTGTCCAAAATGTTTAGAAAAAGAATGTGATATTTGAAACCATGGCATGGAATGAAATGAAATATTTTTAAACAATTTTAATCTAATTTTTGTTTTTTGATCATCTGAAAATATGCTATACATTTTTGTAATGGATTCACTTTTTAAAAATAACAACAAGTTTTAATTTGCAAGACGTTTATTAGGACAAAACAAACATATAAAAGACGTATAACAAATTATTTCATTTGTCTTCGATTCAAAACATTCTTTGTACATAAATGGCATTTTGACACTTAATCACTGCAGTAAATTCAACTTACGTATTGTGCCATTTTAGAAGAAAATATTTGAATCGCTAATGAATTATATAACAAAGAAATTGCATATTTTTAAAGATTTATGTAATTTAGTAAATACAGGAACAGAAATATGAATTTCTTTACCAGGTAAAACTGTTCATGATTTAAAAAAAAAAAAAAAAAAAACAGGTGAAATAATTTCCCAAGGAAATTTTTTTTGTGAAATAGACTAATAGTTCAATCAGTAAAAATTTCATAACGTCGTTTGACTTTTAATATTTTCCAAGCTATATGCATTTTAAATCACAAATCAAAACCGTAGTTGTAAACGACAGCATACATTCTAGTTAGAAATATCTCATTATTTGTGCGTCTTCAAGCAGATTCTCATAAACTTTAAATCTTTATCATTTAATTAATACTGATTTCATATCAGAATAAATAATTTTTAATGTGTATTCTAAAACTAAAATAGTCTGCCAAAGTTTTATTTAAAAAAATTTTTTAACTGCATCCCTTAAACTAATTTTCAGTAAAAAGTAGTAAGTAAAATTCATAAATAATTATAAATTATTTATGAATTTATAAAATTCATAAATAATTTTCAGTAAAATATATTTAAAAATATATTTTAACATAATGTATATTAACAATTTTCATAATATTGATTTTCAAGTACTTATATATGGGCAAAAACTGAATGCGAATGTGTTGAATGTTCTTAAGGAAACACATTTACAAAATAAAAACTTCATTATTAAACTTTTTACCTTCAACACTCAATAAAATATAGAATCCTTTGAAAAATTAGCTGATTTTTGTCAGGGAACTTCAGGAAGATAAATTAAACGTATTAGCTAAGAAAGAAGTATTTATTTTTTTTAATTTATATCTTGGAATAAGTTTACGTCTTTATTGAATGTAGGCACATTAATAATAATTTTAAGGTTACATAAGGTAAATAAGTAAATAGGTAAATTAAGTAATAATTTTAAGGTTACATAAGGTAAATAAGTAAATAGGTAAATTAAGTAATAATTTTAAGGTTAAATAAGGTAAATATTATGCTGAAAATTCTTCTCAAAAACTAATTATTTTTCTTTTTTTGATTTTGTTCCATTTTTCTGTATATATTACTAAATTACTAACTGCCTTTTTAAATTTTATGATACCTAATTGAATAAAATATTATTTAATTTCATACGTAAATACTTTTTAGTTAAGTCGTAAAATATGTACTTAAGAGGAAACTTATCAACTAATGTTTTGTCATTCCTTTAAAATTAATATATCCAGGATCTACATAAATACATTCTTCCACATAAATTCAGTCACATCACAATAAAGGATTGTATTGCATTACATTTGTTTTGAGATTACTCAACATCATTGCGCAAAAAGATGCCCTATCTACACTTCTGCGCATACATTTGTGCGTATGGCATACTTCGGTGGAAATAATTAATTAAAGTAATAATTAATTAAATAATTAATTAATCAATTTTAATACAATGAATATTATCGTCCACCTCCAGTGACTTGCTGTATCCAGCCAACGTAATGTGAAACTGTGTAGACTCCAGGCTTTCCAGGTCTAGCGCATCCTACACCCCAAGATACTACTCCAATTAGAACTGCATGGCCTCCATCGGATTGAAACAGGGGACCTCCAGAATCTCCCTATAAGATTCAAAGAGTTGATGCCAAGTTATATTTTATAACTGCGTCACATTTAATAGAATTTAACCAATAATCTAATATTTGATCTAAAGACTGACCTGGCAAACACTTTTACCACCTTCTTGATTGATATCCAGCACAGATCATTTTGATAAGATTATCACCATAAGCTTTTTTTACATTCATGATCACTTAGCAAAGGAAGTTCGACAGCTTGTAGTCTACTTGGTGTTACTCGAACGCCTAGAGGAAAATATTTGCAAGGTATCGATAATATATTTTTTGAAGAAAATACAAAAACCTCTAGCTTATAAGATGCATTATTAACTGAATAAGTATTCTGTAATATCACAATGCTAATTAATACAAACAATTTAAAAATGAATTTTAAAAATCAGTAGAAGGAAAATAGTTTTACCAAATCTATCAATTTTTAAATTTAAGAACTGATAAAAAATTCACAGCAATCATGTTAGTTAAAAATATGTTAGTGTAGTTAATAAATAGATTTTTTAATAGAATTAAAATATATTTTAAATAGTTCATATTAGTGAGTATTTAATTTAAATTAAAAATCTGATTAATATTAATATTTAAGTTTTAAATTTGAGCAGTTTAAATTTACCATCGCTTTCACATTCAGAAAATCAAAAATTACCAAGAAAGCAAAAATTATTAATCTTATTATATAAACCAGTGATTTTAAACTGAATAAATTCGCTTTATTTTAAGATGTTATTCGATAAATTAATTTGTATTATTTAAGGCTGTTATAAATTTGAATACAGATATTACTTATAAAAAACACATTTCTTTTTATATTTTAAAGACATGGAGGAAATATAAATAATTTAATTTTTTAGAATATTTTGCCTTGGTAAAGAAATTAATTAATGAGATAAATATATATTATTTTATTAGTAAATATACTCATGTAAAATTTAAAAAAAACTGATATACTGGATACTGGTAAAATTCCACACAAAAATCCTTCCATTTTCTGGTTATTGATTCTTTTTAGTTATTAAAAAAAAATGCTCAAATAATCAGCAAATTAAAATATCGTACCATTTTCAAACAATGTGCAAATAAGCAATCAAGTAATGTATATAAGGAACATTTAATAAGATAAAAAGCTTTTAGTTATTAATTAATTTAATTAGTTCCTTTAAACAATCCATATTTACTAAATAAAGTTATTAATTTGAAACAGAAATTTAATTTCCACTCTAATGAACATTAAGTTTGAAAAATAAAATTAAAAGTTTACCATAACAATAATTTGGAAAATTAAATCAATATACCTTGCGTTATAAAAAAAATAAACAAAATTTAAAATTTTTTTAAATTTAAAAATATATTTTAATTTTAAAAAAATGAAACTTATTTTTAAAGCTTTGCTTCAGTGATAATATTTTAATTTTTTAAACTTATTAATTTTAATTTTTAATCACAGAACATTACAATTTAATTTTTAATCGTTGAACAATACAATTTTAATTTTTAATCGTTGAACAATACAATTTTAATTTTTAATCGTTGAACAATACAATTTTAATTTTTAATCGTTGAACAATACAATTTTAATTTTTAATTTCTGAACAGTACAAAATTTTGAGAACAATTTTAGGAACAATTAAAAATTTACGAGAAAAATCAAATACCTTCTTGCATGAGTCCCCATCCAGATGCATAAGCGTGTCCACTTGCCGTATATCCGGGAGAAGGTAAAGAAATACTTTGAATTTTATTACTGAACTCAAATGGTGGATCAATTTGAATAAGAGCTATATCATTTCTAAAGCGAAACATATCATATTCGCCATGAATTTGAACATCAACGACCTGGAATTATTAATGGCTTAAATAAAAAAATTAATGGATAAAATATATTGTTTTAATCTTAATTATAAGAAGTTTGAATGATTCTTTAATAATTAAATTAAGATAAGATAACTTTGAAATTTATGTAAAAGTAGTCAGCAAAAAAAAATATTTTTTTTATTATTATTATATATATATATATATATATATATATATATATATATATATTAATTTATGGTAAAAAGATTTTATTTTTAATGCATCGAACTAGAAGATAGATATCTTCAATGCTTAAATTTTTTTTTTTTTAAAGTTTTATTCTTGAGAAATCTCATCATGCAGAGAAAATCTTTACTTTTGCTCTATGTTTCATATTTTTTTCATAGTTATTAAATTAAAATAATAATCGAATACATATGATTCAACAGGAGAAGAATATTAAATAATTTCATTTTCTCTGTAACATAAAAAAAAAAAATAATTTGTTTTATACTTCTTTTGATTAATTTTTTTCTAATAATTTTTCGTTTTTCATATGAATGGGGAAATATAAAAAGAAATAAAATCATTTACTGTAAATAAACTCACTAGTTCCTTATTTTTAATTCCATTTAATTAATGTATGTAGAGCGAGAATTCTACATTGTGCGCTGAACCGAAAGTTGGTTTCTTTTGATTTTTCTTAGATAAAACTTTATCATTGTAATTAAGTAATTAATTACATTAAACAATAAATAAATTAAAAAGAAACATATTTCTCCTAGGTTCGAATCATATTAGTTAAATTATTTATTTTTCTTATAACTTTGCTAAAACAATCAATTTCTCATAATTTGGAGGGATTAGTTAAAGATAATTAAAATGACAGAAAAAAATTAGTTTAAACTTAAACTAGAACTTTTGTAATTAAAAAAAAAAAAAATTGTTAAAACTTAAACTAGAACAAAAAATAAAAATTTGATAAAATTTTCCAGTTGGATGAAAAATAAGAAATATCAAATTATTTGTTTCAATTTTGAGCATGAATTTGAAAATCCTACTTTGTGGACAGAATAGTCATGAGAACCATGATGAGATTTTATTCTATTTTCATCTCGAAGATTAGTAGTGGCAGCAACTACTCTGTAATTAGACAGTAAAGCCCTAAAAACAATAAGAAAATTTTCCTGTTAGCTTAAACACTTATATTAATGAATACTTTCACATGGATACAATATAACTCCAGAATGGTGCATATATATTTAGATTTTATGTAATTATTAGAGTAAAAAATTAATTCATTTTAATAAATACCAAATAAAGCATATTTATTTTTAAAACTGTTCACAGTTTTTTACAAATTTTAAATATTTTTAATTAAAGTCATATATTCTTTGATATTCTCAAACTTAATGTAAATATCTCAATGAAATCTGGTTTTAAACACTCTTCGAGAAGCTGATAGAAACAAAATTCTACAATTTTCCTCAAGATCAAATTACACTTTATAGATTGAATTACATTGAAAAAAAAAATAAACAATGGAATATTAAATGTAATCCTTTGAGTAATCTACAACAACTTGCATTTAGTCAATAACAACTGAAGCACACGTAACTCAACTATTTTATTTATTTATTTTGAGTTGAAGAGACTATGAACCTTGAAATCATTTAACCATAAAATCCAATTATTTGTCGACAGTTTGACTTAAGTGCAGCACTTTGGCAGTTCAACGTTTACCTTTCCTGGGGAAACGTTTTTCTTGAAGATTTTAAGTACAACTGGTTTATATCGGTCAAAGTTATAAAGAAAAAATGATGATCCTGCATTTTTTTTTTTTTTTTTGGCTTATAACATTCTAATTTATGTACTTGATTTTTAAATAGGAAATATCAATTTTTATTAGAGTTCTTCATATTTTTTTTTTCATAAACTTTGTTATGAAGTTTTAATTCTAAAAATTTGTCATTCAAGTATAAATTAGACATCAAACTCTCAAATATTTTCTCCGAATTATACTTAATTAAAATAATTTATTTTTTTACAATAGAAGCTTAAGTTCAAATTCTTCATTTCGAAGTCTAAATTTCAAAATTTATTTTGAATTAAATTAAATCTTAAAGCAGGTCACAGTAAAAAACGTTAATTGAAACCACTGCAAAAGGCTCTAAGAAGCCCTAATTTATAACTCTAATCACTTTTCAAAACTTTAGAATCATAATTTAAAGCAAAATAAAAAATATTTTTTAAAAATTATGGCTTCACACAAAAAGTTCATAAAAAAGTGTTGAATCAACAACAACAGCTTATATAATTAACAGAAGTCGGTATAATTGGAAAATTACTTAAGGCCGCAAAGAGTAAGTTCAGTAAAAATCGTTTTATAATATTCATAATGCATAAACTTATGATAAATACCATTCACTTGAAATTTATAGATAAAAAAAATATTATTAAATTTCAGTAGTAATAAAACTTTAAAAATTAATAATCTAAATTTTTATTTTTACAATTTTTATTGACAGAAAAAGCTTTAATTATTAAAGTATTAACATGTATTAAAGTAAAGAGCAGCAATTAGTAAAGTATTAAAAAAAGTAAAATAATTATTAAAATGTAAATAATTATTATAATATTAGTAAAAGACTAAAATAATTATTAAAGTGTAAATAATTATTATAGTTTTAGTAAAGAGTAAAGTAATTATTAAGTATTAAAAAGAGCTTTAATTATTAAAGTAAAGAGCAGTAATTATTAAATTATTAATATTTAATATTTTAAATTTTTAAAGTATTACAAGTTTTCATGGTATTTTACAATTGTATTGATACAGGCAATGCTACTAATTTTAGAATTATTTTCAATTAAATTGATTGTTAATTACTAGTTATATATATTATGATAACAATGAAATAATAAATCTAGTAATATAAAAGCTTTTTAACAAACAAATTAATTTAAAATCTGCAATATATGTAATTAAAATGGTACATATGGGATTGATTGGAAATTCTTTGCACAAACTTTTTCCGAAAGAGACAAATTTATATTGTTAATTTTATTCGTAAAGTTTATAATGAAATAAATTATTGCTAAAAGGTTTAGTTCGACAGCTTTCAATGAGTTTTTTTTTTCTATTTATAAATAAATAATAATTGGATAAGAAGGAACACAAGAACATTATTTCAATAAAGCATGACTGAGGCTAATTACTAAAGTTCTTTATAAATCATTCATATTTCAAAACTATTTGAGGATTAAAAATTCATGCGGAAAATTATTCAATCAGGAAAAAAAAGAGTGAAAACTAAAAGGAAACAAAACAAAAAGGAAATTTCCCTAAGATTTAATAACTCGTTAATGATCTCTAATTTCTTCTTTGTTTTAAGGTAGCAAATATTTACAATATAGAAGTATTTTAAAGGAAGTAAAAAAGTAGCTTTTATTCATTTTCTCCTAATATTCCTCGTGCCGACAATCACTTTTTCATGCATTCTATATAGTACCAAGGTATATTTAATTTTACCTCCTATTAAAACATAATTAAAGCAGGATGTAGTTTGCACTTTTAAATTATTAGTTTCCTTAAAATGAACCCATTTGTTAAATGTTGAGAACATTTTAGTTACATAATAAAAAATATATTTAAATGAGATATTTATTATTTTTTATTCTTAATCGTTAAAATAAATGATTTCACTATTAAAGAATTACTTGTATATTTAAATATTTTATTATTTGCATATTTAATTATTTTATTACTAGTATATTTAATTTCCCCCTCCTATTAAAATACTATTAAAGCAGTGCTTATTTTACAGTTTCAATATGATATTTCTTCAAACTGTTTTAAGAATATTTTTAGTTGCGTGAAAAGCACCGTATCTATATTAAAATAAAATATCTATAATTTAATATTTCAGAATGATAACTTCCTTAAAATGTACATTTAAGAGTTTCAGAAAAATTCAATTATTTAACAGAAATCTGCATTTAAGAAAAAAAAAAAATATTTTTTATTCCCCATTATTAAAGTAAAAGTATTTAATTATTAATAGCATTTAATATTAATTAATTATTAATAGTATTTAATAGTAAAAGATATTTCACTATGCGTTTCTTACCGTTGATTTAATTCCCATAAGATGGCAGAAATAATATGAATTGTTTTTATATTTATTATTTGATTAAATAAATAATTATTCCGAAATTTAAATTTATTCAAATTGACTTTTGTCTAATAAAACTGTTTTTATAAAAGTTTCTCTTCCTTTCTTCTAATTTCCTGATTAGTATTTCTATTTTTTTTTTTTTTTTTTTGGTCCATAATATTTCATACTTACGAAACTTTTCGTTTGCATTTATTTTGTACTTTATTTCACACTTGTTCATTTCTTTGTAATAGGTATGTTTTGATATTATCTTAACATTAAAATTTGCGCATTTTTTTATCTAAGAATAATGTGTTATTTCAAGTTAAATAGCAGGCTTTTATTCTGAAAAATAGTTCTAACTGAAAGCGTCTTATTTTAACATTCACCTTAAAATTTTTATTTTCTAATTACTCATCCTTAATTTTAATCAAGTGTCAAAATTTAATCGTCAAAATAGTAAAAAACTATACATATTGTGACAAAAAAAGCAATTTAAGAAATCTTCTAAAATTTATGGGAATTCTAATATTTTAAATTTTTTCAGAAACACATGTGTAACGTAATTATAATAAAAGGTAAAAACTAAATTTTCATTTTTTAAAAAAGTTAGCAGATTTTACCGCTTTACTTATTTTGACAAAATAAATTATCCTTTCCGTTTATAATAAATAAAAAAATTAAATCTTGATAAAAAAAAAAAAAGTTGATGAAATGTAAATTAATTTTGCTGAGATTTCTTTGCGTTCACTGACATTTTCATCCTCTTACTAAATATAAATCTGTATTTATCTTTTATTCTAGACTGGAAATCCATCTTCTACAACGTACAAAATTTAAATAATTACTCAACCATGAAATAGGGGCAAGAGGACACAATTACTACGTTTATGTGGTTATATGATTGACAAAACGTTTAGTGCAAGGGAAAAAAAATACAAGAAATTTGAGTTATAAATAATCTCTTGATGGTTTTAGCACAGTATTAATAGGACTTAACCACATAACAATTATTTTGGAGCTGTGTAACAGCAGGGGATACTATTGTGATTCCACGGAATAAAAAAAAGTCTTCCAAAGAAAACCAATTGGTTTCAGTTGGATGCATACATGACTGATATAGGTTTGAGATTGCCAAACAATTTATTCGATAAATTAGTTAATTAATAAAATGTATCACTTTACGTAATTGATTAAGAGATAAAGTTCTGATAATGAGAGATTATAAAAATCTTCCAAGTGTATAAATGTCGTTGATAAATAGATCGCTTTACTGAATATGATGTTATTATTTAATTAGTGGGTAACAGGCGGCTACATACTTTTTAATCAAGCGTAATTAATCCTCCAAAGTTAATTTTCAATCAAAAGAAAATAACAATACTTTTGCCAGAAATTATAATTACATAAAATTAATAACTTTAAATGAAACTTTTTATAACGCTTATTAAATTACTTGAAAAATAAAATTTATGTGCGCAACAATAGAGCGAAATTAGTAATTTTATTTCATTATAGAAAGAAAAGTGCATAATAATAATAAGTAATACTTGATAGGAATGTTTTAACAAATGGTTTATTAAAATATACCTATTCACTTAACAAGCTAATACAAAAATATATTCATGCTTTTTTTCTAATGATTTGACACTGGCATTACATAATTTAGAGTTTTAAAACCGAAAACCTGATAATTAAATAAACATCAGAAGTAATATAAAAATAAAGAGATTTTTTTAATCTAATAAGAGTTTTTAACGTAATTCTATTTTAGTAGTTTGAATGTATCATATATAAGCCCAATAAAAATTAAAAATATTTGGAGCATGTAATAGACATTTTTAACAAAATATCACATGTAAGTTTCTTCTCCGCCTTGGCAAGTAAATGAAAAGTATATTTTCATTAAGTTAAAATTTTCTTTTATATTCTTAGTCACTACAACTGTTATACATTTTATTATTATAAAATTCACTATAAAATAAACATTATTTCATTAAAAAACACATTATTAATTTTTATTACTTAATTTTATCAAAGAAATATTAACACTTCATTCTTTTTAAAAAGGAAAACTTTTTATAATTTAATATAAAGTGTAAAAATAGGATTTCCTAAATTTTTATTAAAACCATCTATAAAAAAGCTCCTTAAGTTTTTATGCATTAATTATTAATATAGGAAAACTACAAATTAGTGTCAATATATATTTAATTGTCTGGAATCGAATCACGGCCAATCAAATACATTCACATATATGCTTCCGTTACAAAAACTGGAAACACATTCATTACATTTTAACCTTCGTCATTCCCAAAATATATTCTATAAATATTATTTAAGATAAAAAAAACTACGAAAAAATATTATTACAATATTGCAAAGATTATTACATCTCATAATAAGCATCACAAAGAGACCTATGTAATTTTAGAAATATATAACTTTGTTATGCATCAGTTTTTATTTTATAAATTTGGTCTTTCTTTCTATTACAATAGCATCTCTTCCTTCAGTGAAATTGCTTTTAATCTAAAATGTTCATATCTCTAAATTTTTAATAATAAAGACTTTCCATTATTTATCATACAATAGCTTATATTTAAACTATTAATATCCAATTTTAAATTAATAAATTAAATGTACTTTTCTTCAAGCTTCATTAATTTTTACTAGTAATATTGATAAAACGCAAAAAGAACTTACAAAGCTACGCAATGTGCGGCTGTTACCACCCATTGTCTATTGATGATTGATCCACCACAGATATGAAAGATGCGGCCACTTTTCATGGATTTTCTTTGAAGTGAAATCTGAAATTGATGTAAATATCAATAAACCACGATTTACAAGAAAATAAACAGAAAAACTTACCTTTTTCCTAAGATTTTGCTCTGAGTCTTTTAAAATAACCAAAAATCACTGCTTACCTATTATTGTTAACTCATCAAATGTGAAAATTTGGAACTTATTGTTCCTACATATAATCTCAATTAGTACATTGTATATAATACTTTACCTGCCATGGTATCTCTCCATCAGATACATCTCTTCCACCAACAACTCTTTGCTCAGCCTCTGGAATTTTATCAGTTATTTTCTCAGGTTGATCTTCTGATTTTTGACTTATCCCACTAAAATACATTGGATCTTGCAATACTCTGGGTGAATCATCAAACTGGTTATGATAGTTAGAAAACTTGGATTTTCCTGATGGTTGAAAAGAATATTGGTCTCCTCCATTCATCATATAGCTGGAAAACTTGCCATCGTCATGCATTCCTCCAAAATATCTTTGTGGCCCATACATGTTTTCGTGTGAGAAAAAAATTGTTCCTCATATCGAAATCTAGACGCATTTTTCTGGTCTATGGTAAAATGAGTATATTTCCGGAGTCTTCCAAGAATGAAAATTCTTCATTGGTGGAGAGTGATCTTGCCATTCATCATCCGTTTCTGATGGTTTCGATGGGCCTTGACGAAGCAAATGGTCCAATGGACTGTCCACAGTTTTCATTCCAGGAACTTTAAAGTACCCTAAAATGAGAATATTAGTACTTTACTAAACTTTAAATGTCTCAAAAGAATTACTCAAAAGCAAAATAAGGACAGAATAGAAAAAGAAATAAAATATAAAATTAAAATGCATATTCTGATAAACTGGCTAAACACTTTTGAATAATAGCACCGTGCTTTTTACAAATTTATAAATATAAAGTTAAGTTATCGATATATATGAAAAGTTAATTTGTTTTTACTTTTATCTGCTTAAATTTAAAATCGGGAATAATTAAAGTGGCAAAATATATTTTTATTTCATTAAGCTTAATTTAAGTCGTATCCTTTAATTATTGTATCCATTTTATAGTAAAGAAACACAATTGACAACGATATAAACATTAGATTTATAAATGACATTTATAGTTAATCTAACCCAAGCATGATCACTAACAACTTCAGTTAGGGCATTAATTATTAAAAGTAACATACGATTAAAAAATTATGCAAAAGTTAAATTATTAATATGTATACTTCAGAAAAATCATAAAATTTTATTTTTCAATTAATATTGTTTCAGAAGTAAAATAAAAAAAACTGTGTTTTTTAAATTTAAATGAGGGAAATTTTAATGTGGATTTTTTGATTATATATATGTTGTTGTTGTTGCTTATCCCCCCTTGATTTAGAATCCTAAACCATGTCCAGTAGATCATGCTGCATCAATAGATCGTAAATGTCATATATGTATATAATAAATTAGTACAATGGTTACATATAAAACACATTTTATCTCAAATTTTCAAATTTTAGTGAATAATGCAATTATTCTTTATTTCTCATCTAAAATTTTAGAAGGTGATTGTTAAAAATATATTTGATAATCTGAAACGAAACCTCATAAATTGCTTAGAAATTTAAATCAACAGTTTTAAAGCTTTTGAGATATGTTAACAGTTAATAATTACGTCACTTCATGATATTCAATATATTTTTAAGTACAAACTGTATCCAAACTCCTATTAAAATTTTTGCTGCATGTTGGATTAAACAGAACTTGTTTACTGTCTGAAAAAATTACTGCTTCCCTTTATAATGTCTTGAAAATATTTAAATAAAATTTTTTTTATCGTTCTTTTTATTTAGTGTTTTAATTAAAATTGCATAAATTAATTGGCATGCTACAAAAATATTACAGTTAGAAGAATGAATATCTGTACATTGTTTATGTTTTGCACTTCTAATTTGTTTATCTGACACTTCTAATTAATATTTATTTCACTATCAGATATTTCAAGTATAAAATAAAATACAACTTTTTAGTTGCCAATTTTCCAGTTGTATAAATATTTTCTATTTATTAAGACCCATAATACCAAATACAATTAATTTATAAAAATAACATATTTCCTTCAATAAAAAATAAAAAATAAAAAATTACTTTTTAAAACTCCTGGTTATTAAATGTTATAATTAACTGATTTGGGTTTCTTAAATAGTTCATAAATGCCTTTATTTTCAATTTACTTTTAACATCAAAAATATTCTTTTTAAAATACAGTTTAAAGATAAAATCATTTGATGAGTTTATAAGTTTACAAATCGGTTGAAGCTTATCTTTCATCTCTTCACGTTTCATTTACTTTAACCTGAAGTCAATTGTTGTCGTATTTTAAGTGATTACATGGGATTTTTTTCTAAAGATTTCAATCTTGACAACTGCACTTTTCAGAAGGAAACGTTTAAAGAACTATAAAAGAATAGTATCACAACTGATAAATTATCAAGATTAGTAAGTAATTGAAGGAAATAGCAAATCTATATTTGAACTTTTATGTTAAAGACATATTTATAAGTAGGGATGAACTTATTCAAGTTTGAAAAATATTTAATTTCACGTATAAAAACAGGAATACATGAAATGGTTAATAATAGTTATAAATCCCTTTGCAATTTTCCTTTTAGCGGAGCTTAAATACTATTTGACCTGCAGAAATAAGCGTTTTAAAATTTATTTAATTTTTATTTCAAAACATAATATATTAAAAATAATTCAGTTATAGTTAACCTATACATAAGAACGTAAAGATCATATTTTAAATTAAAAGGTCCAGTTTACTTATCACAATATCTCACAAAATATCATTTTGGTTTTGTTAGATAAATTCATTTTTTAAAATTTATTTAAAATTATATCAGTTATTATTTAAATTAAATATAAGAAATATAGACATAAATTTACTATTGTGAAGATAAATAAAAATTTTCACATAATTCACTTTTAATTATACTTAAGCTTTACTAAGGATAAATTGAATCATTTTTAGTCATATACGTTTAAGGAAAATAAAATATTATAGATAAAATTAATGCATCTTTGTAACTTGAAGCCCACTGGAGCTTAAGCTGACCTTAATGAACATATTGTAGAAACAAAAATAATTTTTTGTGTGATTAAATATCGTTTAGAATTATAAAAGATAATATTTTATATAAATTAAATCAATGTCAATTTTTAATAAGAAATATATGCATATTTTTAAAATATAAAATTTGTATTAATATTACCAAAGTTTCATTTCAATTTTAAAGAGTTATTTTTCTCTCATTAAGGTATTTAAAAGTTGTAGAAGTTCTGATCCTATATCACATCTTCCAGTCTTATTAATTTGAATTTGCATTTATACACTTCTTTAATTTCTAGATATTGAGTTGATAGAATATAAAAATTTAAACAATATAAAATAAATTATGTAACTAATTAATTTTACCCATTATTTCAAGTAGTTTACAAATGAGATATTAATGCTGTCTCACCATTTCATATGAAAGAAAAAATTAAAAAAATAAATATTTCAAGTTCAAAATGTGAAAAAATTAATTTGACATCCGTTTATTTATAACTATTTTTTCAAATTTTTACAAATAATGCCATTTCAAATAATTCCACACCATTCAAATAAAGGAAAGAAAATTAAAAATAAAATGTCGAATGAAAAATTAATTTCATATGTATATACAACCATTATTTGCAGACGTTAAAAGGCACGGAGTCTTACTATTTCAAATGAGTGAAACAATTAAAAAATAAAAATTTCAACTTAAAAAATATGAAGAAATTGATTTGATATGCAGATATTTATAACTATTTTTCAAAGCTTTCAAATAATTTGTAAGCGTGCCATTCCAAATTAAAGAAAAAAATTAAAAATAACATGTCAAATAAAAAATTGAAAAATTATTTTCATATAGGTATACAACCATCATTTGAAGGTGTTAAAAGATAGGTGCTGTCTTTATCATTCCAAATAAAGGAAAAATTAAAATTAAACAATATGAAGTATTTGATTTGATATGCATATATTTATAACTAATTTTTCAAAGCTTTCGCAAATAATTTGTGGGTCTGTCATTCCAAATCAAAGAAAGAAAATTAAAAACAACATGTCAAATAAAAAAATTGAAAAATTATCTTCATAAGGGTATACAACCCTCATTTGAAGGCGTTAAAGGATAGGTGCTGTCTTACCATTCCAAATAAAGGAAAAAAAATTAAAATACAAAAAAATCAAACTAAACAATATGAAGTAATTGATTTGAGATACGGATATAACCGTTCTTCGAAGGCGTTAACTGATACTAGGCTGTCTTACCATTCCCCGATGAAAGAAATCCAAAGACAAAGATGACTGAGCACAAGAGTTTCATCGCAATGATCCGTTTCCTCAATTCGGCAAAAAAATGAAACGTTATAAGTGTTGGAGAGCTTTATATGTGGGTTGAAGTAGCGACCTGGAATGAATTGGCCCTCGCCGTTCACTCTCTGGGTACGAGAGGGGAAAGCTAACCTACTTCCTTGACTTGCTTCCTGTAGGAAACTATCTCATTAAAACGCCGCGCATGCCTTTTTAACTCATTTGGCGCTGTTTGGGGCATAGATCGCGGTCATTACCATTCAAGATCTCTACTTACAACATTTGTTAACAAACAATCCACAACATCAACAATACCGGCGCCTCTTGATGACAAAGGCGTTAACATGCGCGGTCATGCTTTCGTCAGGCGGTATTCAGGTATCAGAAAAGCATGAACAACTCAGGCGTGAGTAAAAGTTCTCACCAAGAGGCTTGATTTAACTTGATTTGTTATTGGAGGGTTATCAACTTACTGGTCATATTTGTTTTCAAATATTTAAAATTGAAAATTATCTTGAAAAGGGTTGGAAGACAAATTCAAATGTAGTTACTTTTTGATAGGCATTTGAAAAAAAAAATTTTTCATCTGATACTCAGAATCTTTTCGATTTCTTTCATCGGGGAATGGTAAGACAGCCTAATATCAGTTAACACCTACAAAGAAAGGTTATGTCCGTATCTCAAATCAATTATTTCATGTTGCTTAGTTTGAAATTTTTATTACAAGACAATTTGTTTCATACACGTTAAAATGAAGAAGATAAGAAATATCAAAGTAAACGTTTTACAAAATTGTGGTAAATTTCAAAATACAAAATACGTTTTAAAATTTATTTCGTTTTAAATATTTACAAAAAGAATATTACGATTTGTTTACACAAAAATAGATTTAATATTTAAAGCAGGCATTTTCACAACGTAGTTTCTTGTTAAACTACAAAGTTTTCTAAAATCATTTAACTCCTATTAGTTTCTAATCACCATATGCAGCTAAACAGTATTAATTGATCATTCACGGCATTTTGGTTTTGTTGAGTGTATTGAATGAAGCGGAATCAAGCCGAATTACTTTAATTGATTCTTTTTAGATTTTTTTTACTTCCGAATTACTTTATGGAAGATTTTACTTCCTTGCTTAATTAAAGGTCAAATAAAATAAAAAGTATTACCTTTCAAATGTAGCAAGAAAATAAATGCTTAGAATTACAAATTACAAAATTCGATTAAGAAGCCTGACTTTGGCATGTAAACAGTGTTTATTTTACTTTTATCAATGTAGTAACTCTAATTTAAATTGGGGTATTTAAATGTTGAATAAAATGAACGACAATAAGTTCTCAATTCATTCTATTTATAAAATATCATTAAATTTTATTTAGTTAATGATTTTTCTGCATACAGTTATATTAATATTCTGGATATGTAAAAGCTATTTTTTTTTCTTTTACTTCTACATTAACTGTCCTTGAGTCTTATAAAATAAAATCAATATATAATTGATAATTTATTTTACCTGAAAGTGACTGAAGTTAAAAATGTTTTTGAAATTACACTTTTGGTCCTTTTTAAACAGATTAGATACTTTTTTTCATCTAAAAATATTTTTTTCAATATGTTTTGATCCTTGCTTTTTTATACGACTTAAATATAATAATTTTTTTCCTCAATATTTTGCTAAGAAATCCTTGGATAAAAATGATGACAATGATCTATGATAATGACTGACAACGGAGACTTACAGTTGAGACATATTTCGATTTTACGTCTGAAGTAGAAAAACGAACAATGCGCATAATACTATCGAAGTGAAACGTTTATTTCTTCCTTTATTTCCACATATGGCACTATTTTTACCATAATATTGTATCCTCGTGGTAATGGCAAACAATCTCTTATTCATTGTAGATGGATATTTGTAAGCAATGAGCTTTGCTTGCATAAATTTGATTAAAACACTAGAAAATTTAAGAATGCTGTGAAGTGACAAACAGATGTTTTTCAACACTTACAAGCAACACAACACTTTGGCATGGTGCTTCTGGTAAATACGCAAATAGTTTCCAAATCCTTAAAATAAAAATAAAATTAAAAAAAAGACATCTCGACATTTTGTATTTTATAAAATTCCCGACAGCTTGTCTTTTTTAAACTTAAGTACATATCTTTTTGAAGATTATCCTTTGCAAGGAAATACATGAATGACAATTAAGTTAGTCACGTTTCCTTGAAATAGGGACATTGGGATGGTAAAAGTTGGGCAGAGGTATATTATGAAAACATTTAGTGAAAACTGAAGCGATAAAATATTTCATTTTAGTTCCATTCCCTATTGTTTGGAAAGGCAAGCATCCATTTTAAAAGCGAAAATGGACGAATGGATTATTTGTTAAGGGGTGCAAGTCAGATGCACCCAGCGCAAACAGTTTTTGAAGGAAAAAACAAGTAATATAAAAAAAATTTTAAAGTCAATACCTTCTTTTTTTTTCTCACTATATTGCAGGAAGTCCTGTATAAACAATTTTCATTAATTTTTTTTTAAGTTTATCTGGCGTCCTATATTGGTAGATACATGCAACTTAAATATAAAAAAAAAAAGTAAAATTAATGAATTAAATTTAATGAATGAATTAATATTTGAAAAACTGTATTAACATCAAGTGTCATCCACTACAAGTTAAAAAAATGTATTTGAACTTGAGTGGAGGAATAAAAAGTGTTTTATGAACGATTGAAAATTTGAACAAGATATATATAGGGAGAGTGTGAGCTAATAGAAGGAATTTATTAATAAAAAAAAAAGAACAGCAATCTCGAATTACAGCAAAATAATAAAAGCAAAAATAATAAAAGCAAAATAATAAAAGCAAATATAATAAAAGCAAATACATAAGATAAAAATAATAAAGCAAATATATTAGGCTATTTTTCAAATTTAATTAAAAACTTTTTGATCATTCAAAATTTAAAAGTATAGAATACATTAACAAAGTACTCAAACACGATCGTTTCAAATTTCAAACGTAAAAAATTAAGAATAATAATATCCAGAAAAATAAGCTAAATTAAAATCAAACGATTTTTTATATTATTGCCAATTTGCAGTTACATTATTTTAAAAATTGAACAATATATATTAAATAAATAATAAAAATAGTTGATAATAAAATAAAAATAATTAATAATTAAATGAATAAATTAAAATCAGACGATTTTTTTTATTATTTCCGATTTGTAGTTACATTATTTTAAAAATTGAATAATATATTTTAAATGAATAACAAAAATATTTGATAATAAAATAATAATAATTAATAATTAATTGAATAAAAATAATTAATAATTGAATGAATAAAATAATTAAGAATTATTAATTAATTAATAATTAATTATGAGAAAAAAGATATCATTAACTAATTAATGATGAGCAAATGAGAAGAAAGAGCAGCTTGAATATATGAATATTTCTCCCATATAAAAAAAAAATTAATTAATTTAATTTAATTAATGAATTAATATTTGAAAAAACTGTATTAACATCCAGTGTTATCCACTACAAGTTAAAACAAATGTATTTGAACTTGAGTGGATGAATAAAATGTATTTTATTAACAATTGGAAATTTGAACAAGATATATATAGGGAAAGTGCGAGCTAATCGAAGAAATTTAATAAATAAAGGTTAAATAGTTAGCATGAAATTTTTCCTCTAACTTTTCTTTTGATATTATGTTATTTAAAATTTTAATTATTAAAAATTAAATTGTTTTTATTGTAATACAAACCCCTCGAAATGACCTTTATCGCCTATAATACCGCTCTGTTTCAATCCATCCGAGTTAACCACTTTGTAATTTTCTATACAATCGGTGACTGAACTACATCTGATCAGAATTAGTTCATTGTTATTCTTAAATATCAGACTAATACAAATTTAAATACTCATAGAAAGGATTATAATTTTATTATTATTTATAATATCTGAAGTATTTTACATTTCTAATAATACCTTTCAAAAATGTTTCACACCCCCGAATCAACTTTTCTTGAAGGTATTTTAGTAAATGTATTCATACTTATTTGTATTAATACTTAAGTTTTAATGGTACTTTGATAAAATTTCATTCATTTTAATACAACTTACTATCAAACGAAAAATGTGTTTTACACTGTTTTAAAATAATAAAAAAATATTTTAAATTATAAATTTATACACAATATTTTAAATGCTACGTACAATGTTTTAAAAGGCTGTGAAGTTCAGGGTTTTCGCTCATTTCAGAAAAATATGTAATACAGAATTTTTTCCATTGTGTGTATTTTGGATTATACTATTTATTGACATTCACACTATCAAGTTACAGATTTATAGTTGTTGTTAATAAATGCTGGACACTTGCAAATATGCAACAGATTCAGCGCTAAACGGGAGCTAACTAAACTACATCCATATTGTGCCATCACATTTGGAAAAGAACACCGACAGAAAGGTTCGCGCCTTCTACAATGGAGGGAATTGACGACTAACACATTTATTTTACATCTCCCAGTGACTTCATTTGCCAGGTTTGAAATCAGACTTCTTCAGTTAAGAAACCCTTTCGACTTCAAATCCATTTTACAAATATATGTTTAAATGGTAATTTATAATCAATCAAATATTATAAAGTTTTTGCAAAACCAGAAATGAACTGTCATTTTTTCAAATGGCTTTTTTTCTATCAGAACAATAATGTGTTTTAATTTAAAAAGACGTATTAATAATTTTTTTAACAAAATATTTAAAAAAGGATGGTTCTACCAAAGACAGACATGTTTCTTATGATGTCTACAATTAACAAATGCATAATTTTTCGGGCCAGAGAATTTCGGATTTTTAAGGTAAGTTAGCGGGATATTATATAACATCTCTAAGCCCGGGTTTAATTTTATCATAATAAGACAAGGAGATATTAAAGAGATAAAACACACATGTTCAGCGTTTCACGCACAGTGTCTACGTTTATGTTCTACAATTATACTACCTGCAATAAAAGAAAGATTAGTTTAAAATAAAGGTAATGCATTGTAAAAAATTTAGATTTCTGTACCATTAAATTGTAATTCAACAATTAATCGTATACTATACACATATTTAATATGTTCATAATTATTTTTATTTGCATAAACTAATCGGAAATAAAATAGATTGATACAAGAAAGTATGATCATATTTTTTAAAAATTAAAAATTTCTTTCAATTGCTAACCCCATTAAAAAAAAGTATGTAAAATATAAATGAATTTGAAGTGCAACTTAATAATGTGGTAAAGAAATACAAAAAGTAGTAAATTAGTTGTTTGTTTAACTAATCAGTTTGACTAGTATGTCTTGATCTAAAACAAAAAAATTATGACATGGAGCTGTAATTGAGGAAATCAAAAAAGAAATATATTATCTAAATAAGGTAGTAGACAGGAAAGAAGATAGTTCTAAATGCTTGAAAGAAATGCTCAACTTTACGCATTGCTATAACTGAATTCTAAATGAAGTTTATTATTGAAAAATGTTTACGAATTATAGTCAATAAAATTTATTGCATTGAATATACATTAAGAAGTACTTAAACAATTAATATAAATATAATCCCGACTGAAATAATAATAAGCAATTAGTATTCAATAAAACTATCCTTTTATAAAGAATAAGTATTTATTTTAATACAAGATAACCATAATAAAGATTTTTTAATGTTCTTGTTTCGATCACGCCTCTTTGCATATAAAACAAAAATTTATTCATGTACAATTAAATGGTGTATTTTAAAAGCTTAGCTTTTCTCTTCAGCACAATATTTTCCTTTTTAATAACATCATGTCTGCTTAATATGTTTATTATTATTATTATTATTAAATCAATAATGTTATGAGTTTTCTAAAAATAAATAGATCTTTATTAACATTTTGAAAAGAGATACATTTTAGGTTAAAATGAAATTACTATAAACAATTTAATGGAAATTAAATAAAGAATTTGAAATGTTAAACAGCATTTTTAAAGAAAATTTTTATTATTAATTGTTTAGTCTTTTATTCGATTTTTGTGGTAACCAAATTCACAACTTATTGTTCAATCATTCATGTTAACTCTTTTTAGTATTAATGCATTAAGCTTTAAGTTTACAAAATGTCGATCTAGTGAGGTTCTATATATTTATGTATTTATATGTATAGTTCTATATATTCCAGATAGTTCTATATTGAATATGATTTTGTTTACTTTTTAAAAATGTTATCTACATTTCAATCTTTCTAATTAACATCAGATGGGTCATATTTTATTTATTTCATAATCTTACATTAAAATTTAAATTTCCTTTTTAAAAAATTGCCTATGACTTTTAAAATAACTAATATATATGAAGCCATATGATGAAGAAGGCTCGTATGAAGTGTTTTACATATGATGATACCCGCCTCTGTAAAGGCAACTGTGGTCAGAATTAAATCAGTTTTTGTATTAGAAATGCGCAGACTGAGATCTGTGCATGCTAATTTGGAAAATTTTGCTCATTTCTAATTGAAGTTTAAACTGTCCTTGATTGAACTTTAGTTTATAAAATAATGTGTTTAGTTATAAATTCAATCAACAAAAGTATTTTCTATTAAATTATGCGGCTTAATTATTTTAAAAAAAATTATCAGAGTACACAATGAAAAAGTACTTATGGAAGTGGCCGAAGCAAGATATTTAAATAAATTGTAATGAAAAGAAAAATGCTTTTATTTCTTTTTAACTCTTTTGAGATAAATGATTAAAATGAATTATATTTAGTATAAAAGGAAACCACCTTTTGATATAGATGTAAATGTTTTCTTCGGTATTATCAATTTGCCGCTGAAATCTAATGTTTTGCTTCTGCTATGAACTTTATGAATTCCTTTGTTAAGCTATATGATTTGTTTCTATGCAACACAGATAAGATACTCTAAGGTTTTAATGCTAAGACGGAAGGTCCGGGAAATTTCGATTCTCTAATTGGTTATTTTTCCGAGTACATAAAAATTAAGCATTTTTTTACTGAGAATAATAATGGAACATAGAAGTATTTTTATTTATTTTTCATTCTTTTTTTTTTTCTAATTCAGGGTATATTTATAGTAATCATTGATCCTTGAAATCCTATAATTTGTTACAACTGCTTTAAGGACTAACATAGATCCTTTTAAAGGCTCTGTGTGTTATAGTCGGTGAGTATTCCTAGATCATTATTTAAAGAAGTGAGACGCCCAGCTTTTTAGAAGTTTTCTAATTGAAACCTTTTTTAATAAAAAATTTTCAAACAATATAATTAAAGAACAGAATCCAATATTTAATCAAAAGGCATGGCAGCGATGGAAATTTTTACTTTTTCTTAATAATTTAATAATTTTATGTTTACGGGTGATTAAAATAGACAGAAGTGGCTTATAATATCCTTTGCAGAAACTCGTTGAAAAAATAATAAAAATTAAATAAGACTATTATTTATTTATTTATTTATATTTGTGGTGGTAGCTTTCAAATTATGGAAAGTTGTTCTTAACTAATTGCATTACCACTGTGTGTTTCGGAATAAAGCAAGATAAAGAAAACATTTTTCTATTTCTCCATTCCAATAAAAATACAAACCTTAAATTTAATTTATAAATTCGGAATCTAATTCTAAGCAATCTTGTATCTGATTTTCTATAAATTGTTCAAATGATTGAAACTGGAAATAATTGTAATTTAAAAATTTTCTTTCTCGAATATCACCCACCATTTTATTTACTCTCATTACATTACTTCATTTACCTTTAATGCATTTTTCGTTAAAAAAAAATTCCTACGTTCCTTATTTTACAACTTAAGTTTTATTCATAACTTTTTACATTTTGAAATGTATTCGCTTAACTGTATGTAATTTCGTATGTAAAAAATTATGTGCTTATATTATCCATTGTGCTCGTATATGTTATTATATAAGTATCCTATTTGCATGTCATTTGTTAAACTTTCCAGAAACAAATAGCTACACTAGATAGTTGAAAAGAAATCGTTCCTAAATGAGATCAACATTTCTGTAAAAAACTACAATGGTTAAGAGATTAAAAAAATATTCCTGTTTATTTATATAAAACCTTTTGTTCATAAGAATTTGCATGTTCTGATGGGTTTTTTTTTTTTTTGCCTAACATCACTTCTTTGTTCTCAATTTTTTTTTTATGTAGTTTAATTGAAAATGATACAAATATTACATAGGAATTATTGTATTTAAAGTTTCATGCATATGCTATTCCCTGTTAAAATTTTTGAACCATTTTTAACTGCAAAAAATTGTGCCACAAATTTGGAATTATTTATTTGTTATTATAATGAATATTTTATTTATGAAAATTAATAGCTGAGAAATAAATTTTTTTTTTTCAGTTTACTTTTAAAATTTTAAGTCATCTCTTCATTTCTTTTTTTATTAGAAGAAATGAAAGGATGAGTTTTGCTTAAAGATGTTTTTTTTCCTCGAAATAGTTTTAAAAACTGTAATAGGCTCATTTAATCAATGCTTTTTGTTTTATTTATTTGTAATTTTTATACATATTGACTTAGATAATTTATGTATTGTGTATCTTATATAAAAGTATCCTTAGTTAATAGAGATAATCAAGTAATGAAGAAGAATTAAAAAAATAAATACTGTGAAACATCCCTTTTCAATAAGGAAAGCTGTTGTATATAGTTTATTAAGATCCGTTCAAATATACCAAAGAAATGTTCAGATACTTAGAGGAGTGTTATGTGAGTATATACTTATATATGTTCCAAGGAAGTTTATTCCCACAGAAACATCACTCTAATTAACTATAACTTCATAGAATGTTAGAAAATTTGAAGCTTAAAACTAAATTCTGAAATAATATTCGCTTAAAAATGACACCATGTAAAATAAAAATTTAAAATTCCCACACCATAAATATTAATGAGTATTTAAAAATGATAATAGTTTATACTGACTATTGAAATTATATTAGTTGTTAATAAGGGTAAAATTTGATTAAATAGAATAAAGTGTATAATTTTGGAATTAACCAAAATTTCGACCATGTAAGCTACTTGCATCTCATTAAACGAGTTCCCACCTCATCACGGGGCATCCAATCACTGCATTCAATCACGGGGGCATTATTTTATATATCACCAGGTTTCCTTCAATTGATACAGATTCTGACTTGAAATTTTCCATGTGCAAACTGCAGTTCCTCTATGAACCATGCTAAATTATAAATTAAAAATATTTATATAAAATCAAATAAATAAAATTTAACTGCAATGAATAATAATAGAAACAGTAAAAAAATAGGCTACTAAAAGTTAAAAACTAAAGTAGACTATTCAAATCTTAATGTCAGAATTAAAGTCAGTGTTTTTTATAAAAACAAAATTTACTGAAACAAAAAATTAACTGAACCAAATTAACTGAAATTTTTTTAAATGCATTGAATTCTGCAAAACATATTTTAAAAAATTGTTTAATTGCCTTGAATTAGATCAAAATTTTATTCAAATTTTTTTTTGTATGTTAAACTAATAGAATCGTATAAAAATATGTACATTAATATTGATATGGAAAACTTAAATGCTTTGAACTAACATTTATTAAACTGTAAACAGCATGAATACAAGGTAGATAATTTTTTAGGTGTAAGATCACAAAAAATAATAGCCGAAATAAAAAAATAAACGCAAAATTTAAAAATACATTTATCAAATATTTAAAAATTAATCCTATGAAATTTTTTGGTCATATTTATCATATGAGTACATCCTTCTTGAATGTAAAATCTTCACCCATTAACCAATAAATACCAGACCTAAATGAAAATCAGAACATAGAAGAATAGATTGTTCTGATAATAATTCCAGTGCTATGAGAACGACTAATTGGGAAACTTAATGCAAATATAGAGTGGAATGGAAGTACTTAAGTTCTGAGAAAGGATTTGCACCACGTCTGGTTGTTGAGACAATAGATGAATAATTGTTGTTATTTGGTTAGCAATTGGATCTGTGTTCAAAGAGAACATCAAGAGAAAATTTTAATTTGGAATTTTGTAAGTAGTACAATTCCAAACATAGTTCAGGTTATTGTTTTAAAATTATGGGCGTGTCTCATGCTCTTTTTGCACACTATTTAATGTAGTTTTTCTTCACTCAAGTAAATGGTACTAACATTTAAGCTCTAATAAATGTCGCGAATGCAAAAACTATTTTCATTCGCAAAAAAAATTTCGGAAAGCATTAAGATCAATTCTTTCATTTCATAAGTTTAATTCGAAGCGTTCAGTTTCCAATTTTCCATTTACGAGCGACCAATTAGTAACTCAACAAAATCTTGATCAGCACGCTTGTTTGTGTTGATTTATACAGTTGAAATAAATGTTACAATGCCTGCTTTTAAAACATGAGTCATAACAGTCTCTTTGAGTTTGATTTTATAATTAAGTTCAATTTTTAAATGATTTGGAGGATGTACTCAGATTAAGTGAAAAATTGAGGTAGCATAAGTGTTGTCAATAAAGACATTTTTCATAATAAAAAGACTTAGACAAGTAAATATTAAGAATTTTCCTTTTTAGCAGAATAATTTACCATGATTTACACAATAACAGAGTTATGTAATTGCAAACAAACTCTACATTTTGGAATGTATAACGGAAGTAAAAAATATTTGTAATTCTCCAATTTAATTCGCAAGTGCTGTTATAAATTTTAAGTGATACAAAATACCATTACAGCAGAAGCATGTAATTTTTAATTTCAGATTATCTAAAAATGTGTCAAGTGTTCTCTTTTAAATCAGCTTACATCCAGATAACCATATGGGAAAAAAATTTAACTTGCTGGTACCACGAGAAGTCATCTGGTCATATTATGCATACAATATTAAAATGAGACTACTAGGACAATTGAAACTTTTATTGCCATGTTGGATTATTCTAAGAGTAAGCTAAAGAATTTATGTATAATTTGTGTTCAATAACCGTGTCAAAAACACTTTGATGACTTAGAGATAATCTTTTAGTCAGATTATGTGGACAGCCAAACATCCACACTTAGGTGTGGACTGAATAACGACCCAATAATTTGCATAATTATGAACAAGGAAAAAAATTGACCAATTCATTTAAACCTTTCAACTTTAAAGTGCGAATTTTGAGCCTTATAATGAATATAATTCAATATAAATATATAATGTTATAACTTTTAAGTTGATACAGTAGTCCATGTGGTTTTTTTTTTTCGTATATTTTTTGTTTAACGTTTTGCAGAACTAGTCTATCTCTGTTTTCTCTTTGTAATTTTACAGAAAATTAATTTGCTCTTGTTTAATCAAAATCAAGTGATATTGTTAAATACTCTTAAAAAATGGCAAGAGAAATTACAAATGAAACAATAAAGGTTGGGTTGTCCTCAATATATTGTTTAATTGTTAACTATAACATTCACATTTTAAATTTTACGATTTCATAATTGTTATATTTAAAAAATTGTTTCTATCATTAGCAATGGAAAAAGAATAGATATCATAGCTGAAGAGAATTATAATCATATAAATTTAACTACTGCATGTTGTAGCATTTTATTTGGTCAAATTTCCTAATTTTTGTAAAAATATGCTTAGAATAAAAAATAATCGTTTATAAGTATGCATCATTTTTCACAAGAACAGTGATTAAATTTAAAAATGGCTTTTAAAATTATTTATTTGAAGAAATAAGTTGTGTAGTATTATAAATAAAACTTTATGTAACTTCTACGCAATCGCTTTATATGATTCCAGTTATTAAAAAATTAAGTAACCTAATGCGACTATAAATAATAACACATGTTATTCGAGATATAAAAGATAAGATTTATTATTAACTTCATGAAGTCAGAATCGCAATGAAATAGATCCCTGTGTTGCTATGTTTGTTTCTTTTATCAAGAATACTATTTACATTTAGATTATTCACCTTATGTTCTCTGCTCTCCCTTATTCATTTTTCTATAATAACTTAAATTGTTTATTATAGATTGACAACATGACTGAAATCATAGCAACACATGGAATAAAGTTTTGAAATTCTAGTCAAAATCTCAAAAAATTATTTTATGGAGAAATTATGATTACAGATGGTCATGGTTCATTTCCAACAAGCCTCAAAATATTCAACCTTTCAGGAGATGATATCTGTTTTTCGATGGAAAAACTGGAGAACCATTCCACTACGCAGTTATTTGTTTTCTTACAGAAACATGGCATCTTAAATTCCTTTTCGACATTTTTACATTCAGTAGCTCATAAATATAATATGCCACTCTTGGACCAAATGGAAAATTATCAGTTTAATACATTTTACAAAAGAAAAGTAAACATTACCCCTGAAATATTAATGAGCTAATTCTTTCACTTGAAAAACAAAGGACATTATCGTTATAACATATCTATAACTCTTGCTTATTTGGTCTGTATTACATACTTTTTGTTGGTTATAAAGTACCATGGCACATATTTTTTGTATTAAATTTCGTTTGCACTCCTATAATTTTGAATTTGAAAATTTTTTTATATCTGTTTTTAATATAATTATTATTTTTCCACCCTCAACCTTTTAACTGATAGGGAGCTAGATAGCTTTGGACAGGGAGCTGAGGCATTGGGGATAATTTTCCTGAAAACATTATATTATTTATTAGCAATTTTCATATTATCTATAAAGTAGAACCTCGGTCCATCATTCCCTCATTGTTAGTTTCTTGCCTCCATTATTTTGATTTAATGGTTTCAATGGACTAATTTAAAAATCTAAATAAAACCTATTTAGGATGTTCCCTAATATTTAGTGATTTTCAATTTCAATAATATTCGCAAACTTGTTTTAATGTTAATCACGACAAAAAACTTCTTCAAAATGAAACTTGAAAAGTGAGCAACTGAAAACTGAAAACTGAAAACTGAACTTCCTTTTTGTACCGTCCGGTGGCTTCAATGCGATCACTGCTTTCAAGAATGTGAATTCTCATTGACAATTGTGATAACAAGCATAAACATTCAAAGTAGGGCTCCCTGGTGAGGTTTTCCTGATTTTCTCCCATACCATCGGCAAATACGAAATGTTTACTACAAATTTATAGAGCAGAACTTTTATACAATTAAAGGAATAGACAACGTTGATAATTACGGTGATGCCGATCTAAATGATGTGATATTTTATCTTTTGCCTAATCGCTAATGAAAAAAATTGTTATAACTGTTGGAATTCTGATGTTTTATTTTTAAAAACACGAAATGTCCAATTGGAACTACTCAGTATTTTAAATAAAATAATATATATGATACAATTAGATTTATTTTATTTCCATGAATTATTTACATACTATGCATGTTCTACGTATTATATATGTTTTCCTATGATATCAAACAAATATGTTATATATGACATAGAACAATAACATTCGATCAATAAAATTCTTGATGACCACATTCACTGTTGTCCTTTATGAATCGAAATGGTGTGCGAATGTCCCCTAAGAAAATATTGATATCTATACAATTATTATTATACTTACGTCTCAGAACGAATTAAGAACTTTTGTATTTTAAGACGGATACAAAATAATTTTAAAAAATGTAACATTTTGTAAGAGAGAGGTGAATTATTTTGTTGAAATAGTAGGATATTTTAAGAAGAAAAACATTAAATAAAGTACTTAAATTAGTACATGTCAATAATTACAATATTTTATGTTTGAAAATTCCACCGTCGGCACAATAATTCACATCTGTATACATGTTGTGTACATTGTAGTATACTAATACATAGTATACTGTATACCAGGTTGTTCTCATAACTGAACCGTAAGGTTATTGTTGTGCCCGAAATTGTATAACCAAAATTTCAGATTCACACAGCACAATATGGTAGGGCGCCATCATGCTAAAGTCATCCAAAACTCAGATGAACTAAACACCATCTAGAAATTCAGTAACTATGACAACCTTATATCCCATAAAAGAATCTTCTCACATTATTCCTTGTTGGAATTACTAGTCATACTTAAACTTTAAGATTAAATCCATACACTTTTTTGACACAGCTTTTATGATCATCAGTTTATGCTTCCCGACAGAGTACTTACTACCTGCCTTGAAAATTTGCAGACTATTACTATTTTATAGCTCTAAAGGATTGCAGATTTAATTTTAAAACTTTAGTTTATGTGTTGTCGTTGATGACGTAAAAATGTCAGTGATCAAACAATGTAGTATTTATATTTCGTTGCTTCTATTTATGTTATCTGTGATTTTATACTGAGTCACTTTTATTAAATTAGGGTTTTTTTGCTTGATTTTTGAAGTTGACTTTTTCGCTATTTGTCATATTTTTTGCTATTCCGAGATTGTCCTATAAGGTGCTCCATTAAACTCAGAAGATAGCATATGGCCTATACTACAACTCTATTTTATTTCTTTAAAAAATAATATCGCTGTATAAAAAATAGTAATACACTTTGTATATTTTTTTATGTATACATAAATACTTAATGTTTTTTTTATATGCTTGAAGTTTAACTAAAAATGAAACTGCCTTTTTTCTACCATAAAGTCTTAGAAAACAGTTTTAATAATATATTATCTCAGTGACATGAAGGAGAGACACCAAATATCTCCATGGCACCAAACTAAGAAAGTGCCTATTAGGGATTTTCTAATAAAATTTCACGTACAATAATATCATTATGATTTTATTGTTCTAAGAAATTTTTTTCAATTAGAGGTAATTTTTGTATTTGGAAATAATTTTTTCTGATTTACGGCATTATTTTAACTTTCATAAATATTTCATTATCTTATCATTTGTTTGAATAACATAGAAAAGTATTTTATTTTAAAGAGATCTATCTATTGTTTGCTACAAACCATTTAAGCACAAACTTTTTATTAATTTTCTTTTGAGATTAGAAGACGTTTTAGACAGTTAAAACCCTTAAAAGCATTGAAATACTGACATACTTTTTCGACATACAATTAATTAATCCTTTTAAGTTATCATATCCCATAACGTTCCAATGAAGGGCAAGTTCTTTGCGGTCATTTACCTTTAGACCATTTATTCATGAATTTTTCTTTTGAGTAGTATTTAACTAGAATAATTCAATGAATGGCATTTAACGAACTACTATATTTAGAACTTCTTTCGTCTTAAAAAATAAAGCATTCTTCTTTGAAAGGTTTTTTTTTTTGTGCAAACCAATAAAGGCTATTCATTTTCATTTATTTTCTTAAATAGCTTAACTCGTCTTTTTTAAGTTTTTAGATTAGTATTTATAGCCTAGAACGGCCAGTTTCAGAAAATATCACAATTCATTTTGTTTTCTTAAAAAAAACACAAATAAAGAATGTAAACAAAATCCTGATAAAAATCCAAGAACGATATTTAGTATGGGAAATTAAATACATAATTTTATACTAGAAGTCGGAGAAAAATTCTGTTAAACTTGAAATATGAACCAGATAATAATAATTTTAAAAATTTGAACGTAATTAAATCCTAAGTAAAAATACACATAGAACATATATCAAGCGTCAGATAAATTAAACATTAAATCTTTTAAACCAGTTGAATGTTAAGAATATCCCTATAAATTAAATTAAAACAATTCTTAAGCTTTTTTATTCAAATATTTATAAGTTTGTTCGTTTCAAAGTCATAGTTCTTATGTAAGTAAAAATTATCGATAACAGATGTAGTGTTCAGCTGTTTGATGCTGCAGCATAAATAAAAATAAGTTAATTAAAATTTGTGACAGCAATCATTTAAAGCTTTGCAAAACATTTATACTCATTATGACAGTATAGAACTTAATTTTTCATTATTATTATTATATTATATTAATGTGAATACTAAAAAAAGTATAAATAAAGACAGAAGATGATTGTTTTAAATGTTTCTTTTATTTAATAATTTATAACTTTTTCGAAGAGCATTTCTAAAATAAATTAAAAAGTAATCTTTAATATAGTTCACTGACGTATTTAATTTTTAAATAATTTTTTTTGAAAATTAAAAACTGTTTGACTTGAAAAATTTGAGTGAAAACATATATATGAAATATATATAAATGTGATATTAAGAAATACAGACTGATAACAAAAAAATCTAATTTATTTATTTTTTTCAGTATCTAAATTATTTAAATTTCTACAGTAATATCTGAAAAAAAGTAAATGAGAACAGATAACTCTTAAATTCAAATAATTTCGAAATCTTCAACTGTCAGTCAATAAATTAATTTCATGTAATTCTAACTTCGCTAATAAAAATCTCATATTAAGAAAAGCTCAATTTTCTTTAGCCCAAAAATTTAAATGGAGTTTTTAGATATTTTTGAAATCCACTATTTAGTTTTGGTACTTTAGAGAAACAACAGAAAAATAGTTATACCCTTCAGAATCACTTTTTTTAAATTAAAAAAATGCAAACACACATATGCATACAAATTTTATTTTTATATATTTTCACACGAATTTTTAAGTTTAAAGGGCAATGAATTATGCATATTGATCAAAATTTGATAACTAGAATCATCTTTCACTGTTATCGTGGAAACTTGAAATTTATGAAACTACCGATAGCAAAAAAAAATAATCTTATTTGAAACGCATGATTTTTTTAAACAAACCCTTACCGATTAAGAAAGGATTACATGATGATTAATTTACAATAAACAACTCTATATGCTTATTAGTAAGTAGATAAACATAAATTATCTTCATTATTAAAATAAAAGTTGTATTTATCAGAATATTAACAAGTAAGCAAGGTGAATGTCCTGGTTCAAAGCTAATTTTCGGATGAATGGTTTTGAGTTTCTGCTCGTGGGGTGTAACAGGGATTCAAGGTCTTTTCCTCATCTATCGAGCTTTAAATCTCTTTCACAAGTAGTACTTTTGCGGAAGGTAATACATTTAAAGAAGGAAGTGATGAAATGCTTACATTATTCCAATATCTAGAAAATCTATTAATACTTTATGATATCTATTTTTGGAATGCTTCACTAAGTTCAGTTTTGGAAATTTTCCGTTTACTTCGAATAGGAGGTAGAGGATAGAATTAGAATGAGTTAGGGCAAACAAACATATACATATTCTAAATTAAATTTTAGCAATCAATATTTGACAAAAGTCATATTAAAATTTACAAAATATATAAAAATATTTTTAGTCAAGCCGTTCGAATGATGTTTCATCTTTGGTAAAGGATTTTTACAGAAAAAGGTTACGGATTCTGTCCTCGTCTTCTCTTAAGTAGTACCACACAAATCGATCGACTTATCATTTAATTTTATAATTAATTTTATTTCTGGTATGAAGTGTTTGTAGCGTAATCGGTGTTATCCAGAGAACACTAATTGTTTGTCTCAATTATGCTATGTATATATAAATAAATTCCTTTTTATATTTCTATATGATAATTTCTTCAATTTCTAGTAGACTAATGTAAAAAAACGCATTATTCTTTTATGGTTACATTCATACGTTTCTGAATTCCAAAAAATGGGCAGAACATCAAATAGCCACAAAAATAAAATTTTGTTGGTATAAACGATTTTGAATTTTTCTAAATTTAATTTCTTTTAATGCAGAAAATCTTGCAATATTTATTGGTCTCATAAATCTGCAATAGACTGTATATTTTTCTAAGAAATTATACTTAAGTGTATTTGCATTGCCTTCCAAGGGAAAAATGCTTTCTTAAAGATCTTAGGATAAACCTCTCTCATTTGTGTGACACATGAGGAAATCTAGGAAACATTTTTACAGATAATTTGATGATAATAAATCTCTAACCGAAGAGTACACCAATTTTTAATAATAACTTGTCTTAGTTAAGATGAAATGAGATTATATCAATTACCGTTAAATATTCATGATCACATTTCTATCAACGCCCTTACTGACTGACATTAGAATAAATTTGTGAATTAACATGTGTGCTTTGGCAATATCAAACCTAGTAGTTTTATTGGGATAATACAAATCCCTGCCAATTTCTCTTAATAGCATCAGCAGAACGATAATTCTTTCTCTTTGCAAGTTTAGTGCACTTTGTAGTATTCTAGTTAGCTTTTAGTCAGACATATTAGGAGAAAATGGTGGCAAGTTAAATTCTAGACCTTAAAATATGTTTACAGACAATTTTGATTTATTACGAAGCTGTGTTTCGCTGTATTTATCATAAATCGAGATAATTTTTGTTAATTTTAGATTTGTTTGATATCTACTTTGATTTTTTGTAATATAAATTTTCATTTAACTTAATACGAAAAATAAATAAATAAGTCATTTATAATAAGCATTCATAAATAAATTTTTATTAACACACACATATTTAAAAACATAAATATAAAATTAAGAATGAAAATATCTTTCAAAAGTTGCTGCCTTCAAATACCAGTAACTTTAATTGAGACAGCAGCCAACAAAGAGGCGGATATGTATCAGAAATAGAAATAGCCGCGGTGCACTAGAAGCAACTTGTTGAACTGCACTGATATTTTGCCTTCACTTTTGTATGAACATCTCCAGAGGTGACCTCTGGGAAGGGAATCTGGACATCTGACATCTTGAATATCCATCCAATGGAAGGATATTCCAGACTACGGATTTATCGTACCAATTTATTATCGTACTAATTAATCGTACTCTCGTATAGACACGACAGCTTTCTGTTCGCTGTCACTAGAATATTTCAAATTAAGCTCCTTTAGATAAGAAATCCAACGAGTAATCCATTAAGGCTTCTTCGGCCAGTATCTTAAAAATAAGTATATTTAAAAATTTACCTGCTTACTTCAAACGTATTATTATTTAAATACTTAAAATAAGTATAAACACGTGATGTATTCATTTTAACTATTTGAACAGGTATGTAATTGTTATACTATTACTTTTCATGAAAAGAACAGCCTATGTAATCTGTAAACTGTTTAATATTGTCAATTTTTTTTAATATTGCTCTAATATTTTTGTATCTTTACCAAATATTTTACACTAACATTTGACAGCTTCTTGTGTTTGCTTTTTGACTTATAGAAGTGATTAGTGTTTTGATGCATTTTTTTTTTTTTTTTGATATTTTCAAATATAACCATAAAATGACTTCATTTAACCTACTTCAATCCATTCAACCTTCATTCATATAGGTCTCGGCATGAATATTCAACACTGTTTCAAAATTCTCTCATTTTAAATTTTAAATGCATATTCCTTTTTCTATACAAAAAAATTGAAAAAGATTGAGTTAAATATTTTTTTTATTTACTTACAAATAAAATGAAGAAAAGTTAATAATATCAATCTAAAAATAGTTGTATTGCTTTATTTAAATTTTGAAATAAAAATTTGATGATAAATTCAACATGTGAAGAATATTATTCTAAATATCCTAAACTTTCATAAGAAATATTTATAGCTTTCAAATAAAAATATTTTAATAACTAATTACTCATTCATTTCTTCTAAAAAACGTTATGACGAATAAATGAATTATGTTAACGAATAAACATGTGCATTATAACGTATGTATTACGTCATTAGAATCATTTGTGTCATCACTTATGAAGAACATTCGACAGCCAGTCCACGACAAACAAATAGAAACATAAATATCTAGAAAAATAGTAGAACATTTGTAATTCTGCAAACTTGTGAGGATAAATGTAGGTTTCGTAAGAAATCTCAACCTTTCAACGTACACTATCAATATTTAAAACATTTTCAATGCAAAAATGTACTAAAGTAACTAAACTACTTATTTACTACAAAATTAGACGCAATTAACAAATTAAGCAATTAGACTACTTTTTGCAATTACACTACATATTTTAAGGTACAAACATAAATTACACTGACTTTTTCGTATTATAACTGCAAGCAATTTAATTTTGAAGATAAATCCTTAGCAAGTTTTACATACAATATAAAGTCAAATATTTGTTATGAAAATTTAAAAAATACTTAAAGAATAATTGATACGATTTAGATTGTCAATTCGAGATCCAGTAGTGAAAACCGTAGATAGGGTAAAGGAAATCTCAGGTTTGACCCCAATGGGGCACCCATTACAGTTTGTTTTTGACCAGGTTGTCTCATACACCATTCTCAAATGTGAGAAGCTACCCTTGAAGGCCTGGAAGCTAACCGATGTCTTCTCACTATAGCGGACTGTTCGTGGCATACTTAAATGAATCATGAAGACCCTCTACATAAAAAAAGTAACTTTGAAATCTTAATTTGATACTTTTAACAATTTTTAATCGTGGAGGCATGTTAAAATTAAATATGCTGCATATTTACGATACTTTTCAAAGACTCTTTCATAGCATTTACCTTGCTCAGTCAAGCGATTTATAAAAGAAATTCAGCTGCACCCAATAACGTGAGAAATGAATGCTTCACAATCACATTGTGTAATCCGGAAATTATTATCTTCGATATCGACAAAGATTTTATGTTTCTGTATTAATCAACGACCTGTATCGAAATGGACATTGGCTGTTCTCATACATTCCTAAGTGGACAATCAATGATATGCCATTCTACTTTCAACTTCATTTTCATTGCTTTCCCAGACTAAAAGTGACGAATTCGGAATGAATATTACATTTATTTGGAACGAAAATATTTAGGTTTAAGGTCAGTCGGAAATAAAAGGTTTTCTATTACTTTATTATACAGCTAACAGTTTTGTTTGTGTTCAAAATGTATGTTGGCAAAATGTAGAAATTGTTATTTCGTTTGCAGTAAATAGACCTTACAAAACTTATGTTCAATATAAAAATATACTGTGTTCTTAAATTATTGAATCGATTTTAATGTCAAGCTACAAATATTCGTGAATGAAAGTATTTTCAAATACTGAAAAAGATAATAAAACTTAATAGACAACTATCTGCTCTTGACTTAAATTCCCTAAATACAAATCACCAAATCCTGTTACTTATCCAAAAATTATTATAAATTCTTTTAAGAAAATGCAAATATCGTTATTTGTTCTTTATATGATCATTATTTAATTAATTAATCTAAACTCATAATATTTTATATTGATTGACTCATATGACTCATAGCACGAAAAAATATCACAAATGAAAAAACAAAGGAAAATTTCACAGAAATGTCTGCTTGTATCAAAACAAATTTCTCAGTTAAAAGCAAAACTATCTTAAGAACTTTAATATATATTTCTTTACGTGTACAAAAATATATAAGTAATATATCTCTTTATTTGTTTTTCAGATGATATGCGATATCAGCAGTAGTTTTTAAAACATTGTTTCAACTATTTTCGTTAATTATGGTGCAATTAGGCGATTATTGTTTCAATGGATTTGATTAATTTAAGTGTTTCTCTTAATGCCAATTTTGTTTAAGACCTATATCTTAGTTATGGATTTAAAACTACTATCGATGTAAAAATATTTAATTACTACCTGTAACGACGATGTTCCGTTTCTTTGGATTCATTCCACAAGTAGGTAGTACCAGGTTTTATAAAATTTGTAAATATTCTTTATTTACAACTTTTATAATCAAAAATAGTTATGGTTGAAATTAATCGTTCTTCCCAGTATTTAATTAAGCAGTTAATAAAGTCTTAAAGACTAAGATCAGCTGACCTACGCATCATTTGACGTTTTCATGTCTTTCAGATACTTAGTCACAACTGGACCTATATCTCAGTTAAAATCTACTTCGCAGAAAGAAGGGAACGATATCTTGTCTCTCACCTTCAGAACTGAACCCTTCTGTGTCGAGACTTTTAGAATCATGGCATATTATATCGAATAATCAAACTTCTCACAGCTTGATCAAATCTTCTCAAGGATTTTTTTTTCAGAAATTAAATAATTTTCTTTTTCCTTAAAATAATTTCGTTTTCTCAAATGAATTGTTCATATTTCCATTACTACTATAGCACACACATCACTATTCTTAGAGTTGAGATGTTTCTTTACAGTTTGGGAAAGATGAGAGTGAATTTGTTCAGAGACACAGTAAAGGCAGGGGAAAAAAAGGTTACGTAAAACCAGGATAAAAGAGGGAGAAAGGAAAAGAATGAAAATTGCAACAATTATCTGAGGCTGGTAAAAATAAAAGACACATTTTATAAATAAAAGAGACAGAATTTGCAAAATTCACGCCGGAATGTAAGAAAATACAGAGGAGAATTTTTTATTCATTTCAGAGTATTCATTTTTGATATTTCAGTGATTTAATTATAAAATTACAATTTTACAAATCAAAATATAAAAAGTATAAGATAGAATCTAAGTAAGTAATAAAAAATTGTAAATCCACTATTGCACATTGGTTTCAAAATTTATTTCTAAAAGGTCATAATTTTGATCATACAAATAATTCCAACGTATGCCTCAATATGTGTTGCGAATATGTCAGTATAAATTTGAAGATATCGTTTTCTCTTAAGCATTTTCTGTCCAATATTAAATTGTTTTCAAGCTTGTAAATTTTTAAGTACATCTTTTTTAAAGTAACACTTACTCCATTTATATTATTTGAGTAAAGAATAAAAAAATGTTTTTTTTTTTTATTTTCATAAAATTATAATAATTATAATTTTGTAACATAAATATATTTTCTACTTTTCTGTATGTGGATTTTTTTTATCGCAAATGAAAATGAATTAATAAAATTATTGCCCGTATAACATCCAAACGGTACTCAATTTCACAATTAAGTGTTGTTCTAACTTTTCTAATGTTACAAGGGTCATAAAAATGTTAATATGTCTTTTAAATTTATACAAGTCCAATATAAGAAGGAGGATATTCCATATTTAATATAACACTCATGTCCATAAATTAAGGATAATTCAGAATCACACAGAAATTGAACTCTAAAACAAAAATTTCACCTGTAGAATTATCACACACATCTTGAAGAAGAATATGCAAATTACAGGAAACCACCAGATGGCGCGGATAGTACGTCACAATGACGAGAGTATAAGAGAGGAGTATATAAGGAGTGGTGGCAAAGAAGTAAAATTGTTCACAAGCGCTTTAAAAGTCTTTCAGTGCAATAACCGCATAGTTATGGCACAAAGGAAGCATTTGGATGATTTTTTACGTGGTAGAATTATCGGACGACTGGAATGTGGACGTACAAAGCTGGAAGTATCCGAGGAACTTGGAATCGCCCAGAATGTCATCTCCAGGCTTTGGCAACGATTCCAAGATGATGGAAATGTGAGTAGATGTTACAGCACAGGTCGCCCTCGAGTTACAACGCCGAATGAGGACCGGTATTTAGCAGTTACTGCCAAAAGAAACAGACGGAGCACAGCATCAGACCTGTCTCGTCAGCTCTCTTCAGCTACCGGTACGACAGTTTCAAGGCAGACCATGTACAGACGCTTAGGGCACATTGGTCTATATGCTCGTAGGCCTATCAGATGTGTTCCACTTACCGCAACTCACTGTCGCCTGCGATTAACCTGGAGTAGAGAGCATGCATTGTGGACACCGCAACAGTGGTCTTGTGTGATGTTTTCCGATGAGTCCAGGTTTAGTTTGCAGTCATATGGAGAACGCCGGACTTTCATATGGAGAGCGCCAGGTACCCGTTACCACCAAGAGAACACCGTTACGGTGGTGCAGGATGGCTCGTTTGGGGATGAATTATTCTTGGTTCCAGAACTGACCTGCATGTTCAGAGTGTAACGATGACAGGCCACATCTATCGGGATGTCATTCTGAAACAACATGTACGTTTGTTTCGGGGCGCCATGGATGATGAATTTCTGTTTATGGATGACAACACCCGTCCTCACCATGCAAACATTGTAGACGAATGCATTCAATTAGAGGATATCCCCGTATGGATTGGCCAGCATACTCACCGGACTTGAATCCAATAGAGCATGTGTGGGATATGCTTGGCCGACGAATTGCAGCCCGTCAACCCTCTCCCACCTGTCAACCGGAACTTCGGAGGGCATTGCTTGATGAGTGGTGTAATATTCCCCAAGATCAGATTGATAATTTGATACTCAGCATGCCTCGGCGTTGTAAGGCCTGTATTGCATCGTCCGGGAGACATACTCCATATTAACCATCATACTAACTATGTTATACTGTTTTTTGTAAATAGGTTCTTTTTTGAAATTTGCTCCAGGGAGTAAAAATCGCAATTCTTATTAATTATGTCAAACATATAGCATCTTTTTTTGCTCTTTACCTTTGTTTAATAAATAGACTTTACAAATAAGTCAAATTTGTTTTGCTTCTGTCTCTTTCTTTGCCTGAACTTCATTATCCTTAATTTATGGACATGAGTGTAACAACAGTAAATAAAGTCAAGGAAAAGGGGTATCTGCAGAGTCAGTGATTTTTGTCATCCAATACGCTTGTCAATGAAGAAATTCTTTTTGTGTTAATATTGAGCGACACAACCTTTCGAAAAACTTTAGACTGGTAAGACACCTGGGAAATTGCAAAAATCTTCAACATAACCAAGCTATGTAGGCCTAGTATTATGTGGAAATATTGTACAGATGTAATATTTGCACTCCTAGCTTTAGTAAAACAATGAGTTATTACACTTCAATTTAAAATCTCAGTATGTTAAACAAATACAAATTCTTGAATTTTAAATAATGAGTTCAAATTTCAGCTGATACAAACTCCTGAATAGGAATAAGATCATACTTAATAAATTATTAATTGAATCGTGTGAGTGGTTAGGAAAAAAAATTGCTCCTTAGTCGAAATATCATTGTAATTTGCAACATTTATCACAATTTCTTGTTTAACAATATTTTTCAATTTTATGGGAATTTTTCCCTCATGTAAATGTAGTTTAATTTAAAAGTTTTTGTTTTTAAATAATTTCTATAAATTAATCCAGTTATAATTGATCCCTAAACTCAGCTAACATGAAATAAATATTTATTATTTATAAGTTTTGTGCGAATGCTTTCTTTTTTTCTTAAGTGTGTCCTTTATCATTTGATATATTTAGTAATCATTTTGGTTTTAACTGGAGATCAAATTTTGTAATTAATAGTGTCATGTAGAAAATAAAACAATAACTGGCAATAGCGACAGAATAAAAAGATTTAGTTTCTAACAAAACAGCTTACATAAGCTAGGCAAACGATCATGCAGCTTCAGTAAACAATTTGCAGGTTTACGTATAACGAATAAAAACCATAACCAAAGAAATGGCAGTAAATAATCTAGAATCGATGCATTTTCTTTCTTGCATACCACTGAAATATCATTAATCTAATTATCTTACTTAAAACATCAGAAAAAATTTCAACGTCCAATTATTGAATATATATTTTGGGGGACAAAGATTCTGAGAAAAGTAATCGAAACTAAGTTTAGCATACTCAAAAAAATTTTCTAAAAAAAAAAAAAAAAAAAGACAATAAAATAAAATTATTTTTCATTTTTATTTCCATTTGGAGCATAATATACATCCTCTACTAATGGAAGCATTCCAACAAATTAAAAAGTGGAGAACAAGCACATGAATCATTTCACAGAAATGTTGCAATTTCAAAAGGGATTTTTCTTTTAGGGGCAAGTTCTAAAGGTTTTCTAATTCGTTTATTATTTTTTTCTTTAAAAGTCTGTGTCGGTTTTTACTTTTTAACTTCAAAATATATTCACTAAATTTTTTTAAGTCCATTTGTACGTGATTAGAAATTTCTTAATTGATTAGAATTTATAAGAAAATAGACATAGTCTTATTTGGAGACTTTACACATGTACATTTTATTTAAAAACTCGAATACATTCATACACAGGAGAGAAAAGAAAAGTCATTGTGGATTTATTCCACCACCTCCTATTTTCATGGTTCGCGCGATCCAGTCTAAGAAATGAGCCGTTTCAGTATAGACACCTGGATATTTCGGTTGAGCACAACCATATCCCCAAGATACAATTCCTATCAAAGTAGCAACACCATCACTCGATCTATGTACGAATGGTCCACCGGAATCTCCCTGAAAAGAGTTTAATACAATATAAGTTGACGCAAGGAAAATTACCAACAACCTCAGAAATTAAAAAGGCCTCTCTCAATTCTATTAATAGAATCTCCTCTATCGACAAGCATTTCATGCTTTAATTCATTTCTGCTAAGTCACAGACAAAAATTTATGGCATTAGCCCTTACTATTATATTATTAGGAGAGCCCATCGAAACAAGCTGCACCCTCAGCAATATAAGGGATAAAGGCTCATCAAGGTACAGAAACTAAAAAAAAAATATGCTAATATCTGAAGAATATCAATTTTAAAAATACCGTACACTGCATCCAATCGCTTACATTTCTATAACGACCATAACTTAAACAAGACTAGGCAAAAATTTGTAAAATAATCTAAGTAAATGTACTCTGTAAATAAGTCCAATTTGAATTTGAAACATTGTCTCCCCTGAAAAGAAGTTAAAAAGTTTATAAAATATAAAAATTATTTTTAAAAGATTATACAGTATTTTTTGTTTAAAATTAGTAAACTTCGTATCCAGTTATATATGCCGAAAGCAACCCACTATCTTAGAGTGGGACATCGTCTTTCACGAAGACTTTTAGGGGTAACTGTCTCCTATTTTTTTTAACTTGTAGGAAATGGCCAGGCAAACTCCCACCAGGCACCCTGACTACCGTTCTACTTGCTAAGAGTAGTTTCTGGACTTGAGCCCCTACATACTACTGTGCAAATTACCACTGAGGCACGACACTTCCAGCATGATTGATTATCATACAAATTAAAAGCATTATTTTCAAAAAAGGAATGTACGCCTTCGAAAAGATCTGTTTATTATATCGATACTTATACGCATGAAAAACAGAATTCAGGAAAGAAATATACTTAAAAAATTAGTTCATATTATTGCTATGATATTCAAAAATTCTTTTTTTTTTTTTTTTTCCAGTTTTAAATTTTCGTTGTTTTCAGAAGCAAATAAAACGAAACGAATAATTTGCCTTTGGGCGGATGAAAAAAGATATTCTAAACTTGTGTAATAATAAATAATTTTTAATCTTTAATTTTTGACTTTTATACTGATTCAAAAATATTGAATTAATTTGATTTTGATAATCTCTTTTGACTGCCTTTCTCGATTTACCCATTAGAATAATAAGTATATGATTAATAAGATTAGAGTAAAAAAAAGAGTCATTTTAATCCTTCGTTTACGACTTTTAAACTGATTAAGAAAATTGACTTGACTTGAATTCTAGATTTGTACTCACCTTTGGTTGTTTCACCTCGATTTATCCAATTGCATAAAAAGTATTGCATAACATAAGGAACCGTATACGCAATAGAAATTCTCTAACTAGTAGGAAAATAAGATTACTATTTCTCAAGTCATTTTCTTCTAGCTTGTTTTGAATTTCAAACCTTTCAATTCCTTTAAGTATGATTTCCTTATTTCCCATAAGAGGGAATTAGAGTTGCTTTAATCTAATGCATACAGTCATTTTTAGAATTGACCGTACACATTTACTCATTTATAAATATATTTATCGAAATTTTTCATAACAAATCAATTTTCTCCTTTGTTTTTACTACGGACATAACAAATAACAACATTTCCTAATATACTTTAGAGAAAAATGTAGAGTATTTTTTATATTGTGTCCTACTTATGTTCTATTGTAAAATATTGAATAGATTAGTTTCTGGTAATTTTTAATTATATTAATTTATAAATTTACTGATGGGATTTTAAACGTTTTGAATAGTATCATAATTACAGAATAACAAACAGCACTGCTTAAACAATTTTTTAAAACGATTTGAACATTATTATCATAAGTGTCATTATTATCATAAGTATAAACAAACAAAGAATAATAAACAGCATTTCATTTTCTGGGTAAATTCAAAACTTTTACATGATAATTATAAATCCACATTTTTCTGTAATTAATTGTTCATGTTTAATTTTCTATATTTTTCATTTTAAACTTACTTATTTAAACTTACTTATTGAATGAAGAAAAACATGTTTGCGGGTTTAATAAAGAATGTTGAATAAAAGGACCAAACATATTTTGAAGAATTATAAATATATATTTTCAGAGAAATATTATGAATGGACATAAATAATTCTCAAATACAATGAATATGAAGATCATTATTGGTTAATCACAGCTTTTTCACAGTTTTGTTAAACGATGGACAAGTTAAGTAAATTAGAATATTCATGATATATTCATATGAATATTTTAAAGGAAGATTTGCTTTTTACATGTGTATAAATGTTTTTTTTATTATCTTCCCTTTTCAAACATGATTATAAAAGTTGTAATTTCTATGATGTTTGCAGAAGAATTTGTTTCTATAATTTAATCAACTGGCACATAAACATTATAATTGTGTTTATTATATACCTCCAGTTAATAACATTTCTACTTCTGAAGTAAGGTAATATTAATAAAAAGGAAATATTATCTAAAGAAATGTTTCATGCATACATATTTAATATCAGTAGTTATACTGACTGTTTTTGAAAATCCGAAGTTTAGATAAAATTAAACGATTGTATTTATATTTGAAAAGCATTTACCTGACATGAATCTTGCCCACCTTCCTCATATCCAGCACACATCATTGTAGATTCGTAACTATCTTTGTAAACTTCTTTGCATTGATCATCAGATAAAATTGGAACATCAACCGCTTGCAAAGATTCAGATAAAGAGCCACCTAAAGTAAAACAAGTAATATAAAAAAATTTTTAAATCAATTCCTACTTTTTTTCACTATATTGCAGAAAGTCCTTTATAAATAATTTCCATTCATTTTTTTAAGTTTATCTGGCGCCATCTATTGGTAGATATATGCAACTTAAATCTAAAAAAAAAACTAAAATTAATTAATTAAATTTAATTACTGAATTAACATTTGAAAAAAATGTATTAACATCAAGTGCCATCCACTACAAGTTAAAAAAAAAATGTATTTGAACGTAAGTGGACGAATAAAAAGTATTATATTAACGATTGAACATTTGAACAAGATATATATAGGGAGAGTGTGAGCTAATAGAAGGAATTGAAAAAAAATGTGTAAGTTACGCATGCTTTAGTATTTAATTAGTAAAGATTACGACATCAGTGGAAGTATTTCAATTCAAAAGAATTGACAGATACAATATTGTTTCAATATTATAAAAATTTAAAAACCGAATACAATACAACAAAAAACTTGAATACAATAATCATTTCTAAAGTACAAAAATGTCGTTTAAAATGATATCTTATCGAATTTTTAATTTTCAGCAACAATTTGATTAAATAAGAAAAAAAAAAAAAATTCATTCATGGTATTTAGGCTTGCCTATACATTTCCTCAATTTCCTATAAGTTATTTGTGTTTCCTAATTTCTTAAGATTTATCAAAAAATAACTTGTGACAACAATATTTTCAATTACTTGTCTATGAATATTATATTCCTATCATGTATAGATATTCTCATTTATTTCTAAAAAAAAGTGAATCATTCATCATTATTCATTCATCAATCATTTATCAAATCCATCATCAATTGAAAGAATATAAAATGTTTTTGATTAAAGATAATTTTTTTTTTTTTTTTAATTACAAAAATTTATTTTGTTCTACATAACTGATTTCTAATTGATTATAAGTATAGAATAAGATAAAGAAATAATCGAAACTTATAACAATGATGATTGTATAAAATTCAAACAAAAAAAAATCTGAATAATTGTTTTTCCAATCTGAATAGTTGTCCTAAATAAAAACATCCAAAACTTAGATGTTTCACAGATACATTATACAACGGCCTCAAAACTAAGAAATCTGATTTATAAAAAAAAAATGTACTTTGAAATGTTTTGTTTAAATTTTACGGGCTATTAAGTGTTGCTTCAAACGGTTGAAGAAACAACGCTGTCATAAAGAGATCAAGAAAGAAAAGAGAAGCAATGAAAAAGCTGCCAACATAAAGATTAGTCTTAATTGTCTTGTAGTTGTTTATTTTTTTTTAATTGACGCCCTTTTCAAATTACTGAAGAATTATAGCTCTAAGCCACTAAAAAAGACAGTTAAGCTATTAAGCAGATAAATACATCCGTTTAAAATGAAATATTAGTACGTTTTCACAATTAAAAATTGAAAATGATGTCATTGAGTATCATTTGGTGTTGATTCGATAAAATGCTGAATATAATTTTATCATTTTAAATCCCCACAAATATAAATATTTACTGTATATTTTCTTCTACTTGTTTAAGTAGAAGCAAATACTTTTTTATTTAAATAAGATGTAGCTTCGATGCTTTATAGGTATTCAAATGTTGATTTATTGCTGGTTTTGATCAATTGTCTGATTCTATATTTTAACAATTATAAAAGAAGAATAGATATCCTTAAATCATTCCTTAAATCCTTAAATCAAATTATCCTTAAGACGAATATGAACTTGTTTCAAGTTTTAGGTTTATGAATTTCAAATTATACTTAACCTTGACTAGTAGTACCCCATCCTGAAACTGTTCCTGTACCAGTTGTATTATCTGCCATTTCTTTAGAAGGTAAACATGCGCCATTTACCATGCCTTCTGAATTTTCCATTTCTATAGGAGTGGTAAGTCTCAAAAGAGCTATGTCATTTTTGTAAGGAAATCATTGGTTTATAACCTTCATGAACGAACGGTATAGCCTGTGAACATAAAATTTGCAAGGCATGAAATTTTAAGCTTCACCTGCTTAGATATATAAAATTTTAATACAAATTTTACCATGTGAGTCGATGGCGTGGCTCTTTTGGTAATGTTCATGGAACCTGCCTGAACCCGATATGCGGTTAAATATCCTCTGTAAAAAAATTTTCACATTAAATAAGAAGTATAAACCCTTCTTTAAATAATTGGAAATGTATGATGGAAGTTGAATTTTACGATTCCAGCTATAAAGGCATTTTATACTCTATACATATTCTAGAAAAGTAATATAATTTTAATTTTACTCTACCATAAATTATGTTTATGGGGAATCTAGCATGATATCCAATTTTTTTATGCATCATTTTCTTCTTTCCACCAAATATTGTTTTTTAATGCAAGGATTGTAAATTATTAATGAATAAAAAAGACGATCATTTGTCGAATAAGTATTTCAAAACATGAAGTTACGAAATACGCATTTTTCTAAAAATATTTATTAAGAATAAAACACGAATTTATTTTGAAAAGATCCGTTATTATTAATTAAGTGTTGTATATTTTTAAGCAGAATATTTGGAAGTGCTGTAATTTTGAACATTTAACATTTTATGCGGATTTCTGATGTGTGCATAACTTGTAAAATTAACCACGTGTTAACATAAACTTTTATAATGTATTTATCATTTTTTGCTTAGAACTCATTCAAATATTAAACATGTCGTCACTCATCATAAGTTTTCATTAAATTTCTTAAGATAATTATAAATACAGTACATGTACATGTATTATATGTAATATAGTACATGCATATTATATGTAATATAGTACATGTATATTATATGTAATATAGTACATGCATATTATATGTAATATAGTACATGTATTTCAAATATGTATGTATTTCAAATATGTATATTTATTAGTTAACATTTCAAAAATAATGTATTTTAATTCTTTATGAACTTTTTTGCAGTTTCACTGTACAACCTGATTTTGAATGCAATGTATAAAATAATGTATATTAATATACCTACCCTGCTATACAATGAGCTGCTGTCACTGCCCACTGAGAGTTTAAAATGGAAGCTCCACAAATATGTTGATATTTTGTTATAATTGGGAATGGCCTCATTTGAAGAGAGAGCTAAGCAAAAAAAATATATTTTGTGGTTATATTATTTTCAGTTTCTAACATTTAAAAATAGGACATATATAAAAATGTCATATAAGACAGTTTAAAATTCCTAAATGAGTATTGCTGATAATAATGTGATGCAAAATTTCTGATGTTAACAGAAAGTGTTTTCTATTTTTAGTTGTGAGAATATATAATTTGAAGTATTTGTATGAATAAAACTTGCTCTCTTAGAGATTAACATAATTTTTTTCCATTTAAATCAAAGTATATGTTATTTTTTTTTTAAAAGTGTAAAAATTTTTTAAATACCTGCCAAGGAAACTCTCCAACTAAGGCATTTCTTCCACCTACAATTTTATTGCCCCTAACGAAAGATTTACTTACCCACAATTTTTTTCATATTGATATTTTCTTGCCCATAGACTTCTGTAAAAATGAAAAAAATTCAGTAATTTAATTTTATAACCGTCTAGATAATCTTTCTAATCATACATAAATGCTTAGTAAAATAACTGAACCAAATAAATAAATAAATCTTAATCAAATAATGAATTAATAAATAATAAGAATTTATTAATTTATTAATAAATAATCTAATCTTAATATAATTCAAAAAGCTTTATGTTGATCTCAATGAAACTGAAATAAAATACCGAACGCTTAATAAGTTGTAAGGCATTATGAAAACATATTACAAGGCAATCATGATGTTTTAGAAATTAGCACAAAAATAGGAAATTGACAATTTGAATGTGTCCATTCATTATAGGAAAAGTTCATTCAATAAGGAGTAGGATCATCGTCATCAGCAATACAAAACATACAACGATATATGGGGTTATCGATTATGCAGTCTATGAAGTCATTAAGAAGCGATAGTCATTGTTCTTACAAAGTACTATTTTTAATTTTTTTACTATTCTACGCATCGCAAGAATTTTATAAAAGGATTGAAAGCAGCCAAACGTGCTTGACTGGATTCAGATCCGAAGATTGAGGTAACCATTCGTTGTTCTGAGATGATGCTGCTTAAAAAAATTCTTCCTTGATAACAACTATGTGTGATCTAAAGTTGTCGTTTCCTAGGATAAAATTATCATATTTTGCAGTATCCTAAGAGTGTACATAATCATCGATTACATCATCTCTGTAGATCTAAGTAATTACAGTTGCATGCTAAAAGACATAGAGGTCTATGCTTCAACTTAAACAGATCCAACTCTACACACAGGTATTGCCTCCTTTGTAAGATTTCATTCACGGGTACTTGATTTTGATACCGGTGCCAGCATTTCTCAAGATCAAGTAAAGTTTTCTGTGGTTTTTTAAGCTAAACTTTGACTTATTTGTGTAGATAACAGTTCTCAATTTATTGGTTGTTCAATGGACACATTGACACCCAACTCATGTGCAGCCTTATGTACACCACAAAATGACTGGTCACCTCAAATGATAGACCACCTACATGAAACTTTTTGCATACTATGGGCGTTGATATAGTCTTTCTGCTGGAGGCAGGAAAGCAATAACTATGTTGGATTGAGGTTCTAGTCCTTCATGCACATAATTGCAAATATCAGTCGTCGCTGAGCGATATACTCCTTGACTAGTCTTCACTTATTTTCAGACTGATCTGTGGACAATCCTCAAAAAAATTCCGATTTACCTATCTGGCCAGGTCTGTCTGATTTTGAACTAAGTGTAGTCTCCGTATTGCCCTCCATCCTGTTTTCTTCGACAGATGGTATCTCAAAGTTATTGTGAGGAATAGTCCAATCAAACTTTTATTTAACTGTTTTTTGTTATTTTGCCCTAATTTATGGAAACAAGTATATCTAAGTAAAAAAGCTATGAATTTAAAATAATCAATCATTTACGGACCATTAAAATTGGGGAAAAAAAATAACACAATGGTACAATCAATCAATTATTTGACACGAACACTACAAATGATTTTTTATACACATGAAAGTTACAAGAATTTCTTTTTATGATTGCTTAAACCAAAAATTCGTGTTAATAAACGTGTAAGATTAATGATGTTCAAGATCCAGTGATTTTGAATTATCTTCTAATTGGTGAAGCTATGTGTAATATATATTGAAAATAAAAAAAAAGAAAATTTTAGCGTAAAAAACTGCCAGTAAAAAGAAGTGAACACTTTAAAGATTTAGAACTTTCAATTTGCAAGTAGGTTGAATGATTTATTACAAATTGTTTCGAGCTGTTAAACGAATAAATTATTAAATTAAATGTAAATAAAAAATTTCTGCCAGGAATATGAAAATTTATTAGAATAATTTTCGTTATGCAGACTGAATATTAAATAAGTAGAGAATACACTTTCATGATTGCAACCATACTTCAGTTTTTAAAAATTAGTTTAAAATTTAATTTAAAAATTAATTGGTGATGAATTGATATTAGTAATAATTAAATAAAGACAAGTGAAAAAATTAATTAAATAAGGCACAGGTGATCTTATCATTAATACAATGTTTTTCTGAATATGTTTTTTTAAAATAGGAATTCTGGAATTATAACTAAGTACTCATAATTACAAAACTAAAAATCTTTTTGAAATAAAAAAGTCAAAAATCTATTTGGATATTTTTAATCTTTTATTATTACAAAAAGCATAATTGTAGGTGCATCGTATTAATGAGCATTTATTAATTTGTCGAAAAAAAATCATTTTTTACCTCATATTATCTACATATGAGATGATAAAGTCGTTGTTAACTGAAATTCTTCTTTAACGATTTTTTTGTTTTTGGTAGGAACCGAGACAAAAGATGAAATAAAAAATTTTTGAGAATTTTATTTTAAGTTCATTGAGATTGCATGATAAAAATTGAGATAAGAAAATTTATGTTGAATCCCCCTTTTAGGTTTAATAATCTTTGGTTAAGAAAACTTGTCATATTTTGTTAAGTAATTGGTACATTTAATCATAATTGTATTTCTGTACAAAATACAATACGGCATCCATTGATTTTGAAGTGGGACATATCAATGAATTTTTATATCATTTACTTCTTGTAGAAAAAAAATAAAATCCTTCTTTATAAAAGAACTATAGTTTTTTTTATTACATTGTTTTACCTTTTGTGGTATTTCATTGTTACTGAAGTGAGAAGAAAGGAATTTCAGTATTAAAGTTTGAACATATCAAACTGTAACAAAACTTTCACTGTGATTAAACCAAAGCAAATTGTAAGAAGTTAACTACAATGAACCTGTCCGGTTTACAAACATTAATTACAAAAACGGGATATTTTTTATATTGTCAGCCCGGAAAAAAAATGCATGTTTTAGATCTGCTTAAAAGAGATTACTTTATTTCCTATGAGGTTGTTATGACAGATTATAACAGAGAAGAGGAAAACAATTAAATTTGTTTTTCTGAACTAATTTTAATAGTTAATAGTCTTCATGCATAACTTTACAAATTGAAAATAGAATATCTACGCCATGCTATTCCAGTCGCTTAAATCTTGTTTGTAGAATGCATTATAAAAAAAAAAGAAATTCGGCTTCATTCAAGCCATTAAAAATTTTTCCAGTGAAATATTCTAGGAATGCAGGCTTTTGAGATGTTTAAGAAAATAAAGTTTTCGAGATTTTTAAGGAAAATATAACATTAAGAAGCTCAATTGACCATGTTTAGAGATAATATATTGTTAAGTTGTAAATGTGAGATAATTTTCGGATATTTGTATGTATTTATGAAGCACAGAAATAAATCAGTTTTTTTTAACTTATTAAGTTTACATTTTTTAATAAATTTAGTGTTTTTCGTGGTCTGAAACTGAGTAAACCTCCTTTATGTTTAACTATTTTTCTATAAAGGCTAAATTAAACTTATTAATACTGAAGAGGATTAAATTTTTATTTTGAATATATATATATATATATATATATATATATATATATATACATATATATATATACATGTGTGTGTGTATTTACATCCAAATAGCATCTTTTAAAATATTCTAAAACCCTGAATTTTTTTAATTGCTTCAATAAAAGAAACATTTAAAGTTTAACTTTTTCATGACAACGATCATAGCTTAAAAATCATTCAAGCTTTCATTATAGTGGGAAATAAGCTTCAATCATTTGAACATTATAGCGACAATTACTGTGACAGAGGGCAGGATTTCCGTCTTTTACTCGCTCTGTTAGTTATGCTTCAAGAATTAAACTTTAGTCACATTTTTTTCATAAATTAAATCTCTTAATACATAGTATTCACTAAAAGTACAATATATTTCATCGTAAACTTTTCTTAATACAAAAACAGTATCTGAAATTTTCTTTCTTGTTATAATTAATAAAGGTATTTTTATAAAAAAAATGCCTTGTTACCTGTTTTACCTTTATTAATCAATATTAATGCTGAAATCTTAATTCGTTTTTAAAAGAACTTATGGAAAAATATTGAAATATTTCATTAAGAAATTCTCAATTCTCTTGAACGAAAAAGAAATAATTCTATATACCAAGCCTGTTTAGAACAACTATCTCAGTTATTTTTTCCTATGATTATTTTTAAAAATACTAAATTGAATTCCATTACCGATGCCACTGTTTTTCAACTTCTTAATCTCTGAAACATTCTTGAAGTGAAAGAAAATTCACAAGTTTCATATTCATTAATTTTCTTTAACAAACAAATCTTATTTTTTTGTAATTTTAATATAAATACTCAAAGTCATGATTTTTAAGTAAAAGTATACTTATTTATCAGAACTAAAAACTCTATTAAAAACATTTATTATTCAATGATATTTTGATTTCATAAATATCTATACAGAAAAGTTACTTTAGCTGAAAAACGCTGAATGTTCAATAATTTCAGATATAAAAAACGGAATTAGTTTACAAATTATACCAAAACGTTTAACGAGACAATTTCTTGCATTTATATTTTAACAAAGAATAAAAATGCAAGGACTTGTTCATGCAATTTCATACTGCTTGTATATCTTTCTTTTTAATGCATTTTCTCAAAAATACTTTTATCTCACAATTAAATAAAACAAAAAAACATTTAATATCTTCTTCAGAAATGCTGAGGATATAAAATTTCTAACCTAGTATGTCATCATGAAAAAAAAAAAATGTTTTTACTTGCTTTCTTGTTTTGTTTGTAAAATAATTAACATCTTATTTTATTAAAAGCATATTAATATTTATTTTTAAACAATACATCCCTTTCTGGTATATTTACCACCCATAACTGTCCTACGCTAACATCCCATAACACCCCTAACTGAAAACGTTGTCTTACTTAATAGTAAGCGTATAATGTTAATTTTTCATAATTCTAAAGTCTTAGTTGCTAAATTTAAATTTAAGTAAATTTGATGAAAACAGATATTTTTCTATTATGAATTAATATTTCTGATAATTATTTTTATTCTATGCGTTATTAAAAAAATGTCATCACTTGCTTTTATCTCTAGAAGAATGAACTAGCAATACTATTTTTTAAAAAAATGCACGTTATTTAAAAATTCATAATAGATTTATTACAAAATTTAAAATTGTAACAGATAAATTACAAAAATTAGAGGACCGTTAGTAAAACATTTAAAGTAATGTACTTGTTAATATGAGTACGCAAAACTCAAAATATATTCAAGAGTCGTTTTTGTGGTATTTTTTTTTTTTTTTTTTAAATAATTTTTCTGATGTCGCAGCAAATGAAAGAAAAAGATTGCAAGAAAAGAATTGAATACACTTTGAAAGACTGTGGTAGTCTGAATTTCTTTCACTTTTGAAATACTGTTAGAATTTAACTTTTCTTCCGTTTATCTTGTATTCTAAATTGAATAATTGTGTACCAGCTGTCACTGGTCGAATGATTTTGATTTCTTGAGAAATTATTTAGTTGTTACGACTCGTATTATATTATTTTTCATATTAATTTAGAAAAAAACGTTTTGACAGTTTAAGGTCTTTAAGTTCCTGAAAGGCTTGCAGACTTCTAAACAATTAAAAGATTTATCCATATAAAATAGATTGAAATATAAATATCGAAACCTGATTGCATAAACCATTCAAATAAAAAATTGAAAGCTAACTTAAATCATTTTTTTCAAAACCGATTGTTGATAGTTTTAAAAATATTAGGTAATGTTTTAAGTATTTGATTTTAATATTTCTTAAATGAAAATTAATATTTTTGATGACAATAATTTATTTCAAATATTTTTCTGTATAATTCGTAAGTTATTTTTATCTTCGTTCTTACAATGTAACAGATGAATTAATAGATACTTTGATTTAAACTAGCATCAGTAATTTCTTACTAATAAAAGATATAGCATAGATCCCTTGTAAGAATTATATTCTGAAAATTTTGATGTCAGTTAAGGGTAAGTTTACATAAAAGTATTCAAAGTATTTCCTTACTTTTCTAATTTTTTGACATATTATTCAAGACTAAAAACAAATAAGCATAGGGTATATTTAAAATTTCATTTTAACTTACTGAGACAAAACGATATTAAATTTAGAGAAATACAACAAGAAATAATAAAAGACAAAAATTCTACGAACCTATAATGACGAATATAATTTTTAAAAGGAAACATATTAAAATCCTGTTTAAGAGCATCTTCAAAGCAAATTTCTTCTCTAACGTATCCAAAAAACATATGTTATTCTGTGTCATTTTCTGGAGACTTTATAAATGTGAAATATTTAGGATAATTTTGTTTATGGCTTTGCATTGTTCGATGTCTTAAAACATGTGTAAATAACTTACTGAACAAACGAGTGCTTCTTCTAATGTAAAAAGTAGGTGATCTTATCAAATAAAGCAATATATCATTTTTTTCTAGGTTTATTGCCAAATTATACAAAAAATATTTTTTGATGCTATAACATTTTATTTTCAAACAATATTGTTTTTAATCCAGTCGATATAGTGAGATACTCTGGTGTAGACTCCTGGAAAATCGGGACGGGCACATCCTACTCCCCAAGATACAACTCCAATCAAAACTTGGCGTCCGTTTTGTTTCTGAATAAGAGGACCTCCAGAATCTCCCTAAAAAATATATGATTAAATTTGTATTATATTGTTGAATATTAGAATTTGCAATCAGCAATTTAATAATTCAAACTAATTTAATTCTTGCCAATCTGAAAAATGTCGAGTTTTTCAACAAAAATTAGCGTCCAATTTGTCTCTGAATAAGAGGACTATTAAAAATATATTATTTCAATTCCTTCTATTAGCTCACACTCTCTATATATATCTTGTTCTAATTTTCGATCGTTAATAAAAAATATTTTTTATTCATCCACTCAAGTTCAAATACATTTTTGAACTTGTAGGGGATGACACTGGATGTTAATACAGTTTTTTTCAAATATTAATTCATTAATTAAATTTAATTAATTAATTTTAGTTTTTTTTAGATTTAAGTTGCATGTATCTACCAATAGATGGCGCCAGATAAACTTAAAAAAATGAACGAAAATTATTTATAAAGGACTTTCTGCAATATAGTGAAAAAAAGTAGGATTGACTTAAAATTTTTTTTTATATATTACTTGTTTTTATTGAAATAGTAAATATTAGAATTTACAATCAGCAGTTTAATTCTTCTAACTTGATTAATTATTTTCTGTCTTAAAATTCTAACTTCTACCTTAAAACAGCAATATTTAAAGACGATTTATAATATTTAGTTATATCTAAACTAAATTTTTTTTTAGTTTAGATAGAAAAAAAAAGAAAAATCGTGATTACAAGCAGAAATCTTCATAGAGTGATTGTGTATGTTTATAGACAGTAAAGAATGAATGAATATTTGTTCAATTACAAAGTTGAAATTAATATGTGCTTGTTAAGAGAAAATTCAAATATAAAATATTTTATGAAATTATAATAATTCAAAGAATTATATTATCATCTATATCATTATAATCTATACATATATTTATAGTTAGCGTTACTTAGAGATTTCTGCTACTTTGGAACTTGATACTATGGAATTTTGAGGTAAGAAATAGTCATTGTCCTGGATGACTAAATGTTAAAAATTAAATGCTTTTCAGTCATATTCATTTGCAAATACTGTTCAGTTATAAATACTGAAAAATATCGAAATATTTCAAGTAAGATGAAAATATAGCAAATTATTGTACGACAAAAAAACAGTTTTCAAGTTCGCTTAATGTCATAAACAAATAATTATATTAACTTATAATTATAATTATAATAATTATAATTATAATTATATTATACAAATAATTATATTTAGTCATTTTTACTGTATTTTGGTTTTGAATTTTTAAGAAGATTCCTTTCTAAATTTCTTATTCAGTTTCAGATTATTTCATTTTGAATCAAGATATTACGGGATTTTTTTCATTTCTCTTCTTTAAATTAATATTTTGATTTTTTTTTTTCTGATTAAATTTTCATTTTTTATATATTAATCAATATAATTAAAAACTAATTTTTAAACTTTTAAATTCATTAATTCTTATTTTTAGAAATTCAACCTCCTAAAATTATCTTTATGATGTCTACTTTGTCTAAGCAGTTTTATCAGTTAATTAAATTAAATAAATAATTCAGATATTAAAATATTAGGTTAACTGAAGAAAGAAATGCTTATATTTTTTTTTTCTCAACAAACAACAAAAAAATAAAAAATTTACCATTATTTTTGAAAAGAAGTATTTCTTAGAAAGTTTTATAGGATCATTTCTACGAGATAATTTGAATTTACTACTAATGTAAAGTAATTTTTTTCTTCACTTTCAGATAACTTCAAATCATAAATGTTCTCATGATTTTTATATATAAGCAATATTTTCTTTAAGCAAAATCCCGATTTACTATGAAAATAGTTGCTGACTAAAATATTTGCAGAAATTTTGTATTAAAAGTGTTCGAAATACAAAAGAAGGTTGATATTATTCAATATTAATTCATTAATATTATGGTTACCTAAGATTTTTTTGTTCCAATGCAGCTGGCACTTAGACAATTGTTTTGATGCCTTAAGGCAAGCGCTGCACAGACGTTACTCACTTAGCACTACCCAGGAAATGCGTAAAAGTAATTTTTAGCTTTAAAATAAGCTACAGACGCGGAGTAACAATTCCCCCGCAACGCTCTAGGATCATGTTAGACCGGGACCTACGGTTTAAAGTGGATTCGAACCACTACAAACATCCATGGCACTCGAACCCTGTGTTACCGAGCGCCAGAGCACTAGCCATTAGGCCGTTCAGGCCCAGGTTACCCAACCTAATTAAAAGCATTTAGCGTTTTTAAAAAAGATCAAGTCTAAAGTTTTAAAAATGTTTGAAATTTTTGCAACTATAAACTGTCTATCTACGACGTTGCGTTGCTAGGTAAATAATTTAATCAGTGCAATGTTTATGAACTGTTATCTCGTTCCAGATTTTTTTCTTTCTTTCTTCTATTTCCGTGTCGATGGGAACGAAGCATATTTACAGTTTATCAAGATCACATTTTTTGTAGTTCTAAAATCGTATTGTGTTTTTTACAAAAAGTAAGATATAATTTGTCGATGAAATCAAGGGTTTTTATTGTGAAAAGTTATGATATGTATGTTATGTAAGGAAATACATTACTTCTTAAGATGTGTTAAATGATTTTTTTTAATATTTCAATTGAAAAATTAAAAAATTGAAATACATTATTTTAAAAGCTGTGTTCTTTTGTATATTTTTATTGTGTATTTTATAAATATTTTAAATTTCGAATTTAAATCATTTGCTTGCAGATTTCAGTGTTTCAAATGGATAAAATTTTCGCTTTAGTGATAAAGTATGTATTCGTAGATTTTTTAAAAATATGTTTGTCTAATTGTAATTTGATGTATGTACTTTCGAAAGAAACAAAAAAAGAGCTGCATATGAATTATTAAAACCAATAATTACGAAAATTTGTTGATAAATTGATCCACCGTTATATAATCTATTAGTTTATTTTAAACAAAGAAATAGAAGAACATTTTACAACCTAAGTTATAAATTATAAGTGTTTATTTGGGATTTTTAGTAATTTATAGTTTTTTATACTATAAATTACTCTATTCAGATATTAGATTACTATTACTATTTTCAGACCATTTTTCAATTGGAATTTTTTTGCTCCAATTGGAAAATGGTCTGAAAATATATGTAAATGAAACGTAAATACCTTTTATCAATTAAAACAATTTTCAACTCAATTTTTTTTTGAATTCGTATTTTACTTAATTAAGTCCTATTTTTAAAGAATTTAAAAAGAGCCAAAACAAAACGTACGCAATGGTCATAATTTGTCGTTTACATTAATCTGATTATCAAATATTGGAACAAATATTTATAATGTACGAAGTTAAATATATCAAACAAATTAGAACTTTTGATTGTAAAACGTCTATTTTTTGGAATAAAGAAGTATTCTTATATTTAATTGTAGATTCAGACCACATAAATTAATTATTTTGTCAAGATTTATAAAAAAAGTGAATTATTTTTTTACCATTTTAAAAATATATACATCAGACTATTTAAAATATATATTTGTTTAACTCATGATGTTATTAGAGGGATTATAGTGATGTTGTTATAATTCCTAATGAAACTTCTGAAAATAAAAGTATTTTCATGGTTAAAATATTGATAAATATTAAGCTTTATCACACACATTGTTCTAGATATGGTAACTCAAATTATAGAATATAAGAGTACATATTATATTAAATCAATCAAATGGCATGAATAAATTTACTTGAAATACCTTCTAATATAAAGCCTTCATAGAAATTTGGAAAACATTGATATATTTTCTTTAATTATGTATTTCTAGCGACATAATTAAAGAAAATATATTAGTTATACATTTAGTTAATAATTTTGTAATCAATAACTGTAAAAAAAAAATTATAATTAAATTAAGGTGAAATATTTCTACATAAATTAAAATAATTGGAAAAAAAATTAGACGCTCTATTATTAACATCCTAAACCGAGTCCGGATTTGTATTATTTACATTGAATCTATTGACTAAATAGATTTCAAGTCACTTAACAAATAAAACATGATAAATTAATTTCCTTTATAAAATTAAAAAATAAAATCATGTGAAACTATTCGAAATTACAATAATTACGGTAATAACTATACTATGTACCCTAACACATTGTAAAATGTATAATACTTCTGTTTTAAGAAAATATTATTTGCCAACGCATATATATTTTTAATTTGGTATGTAAAAAATGATCATTGTAAAAAACAAAGTAAATGGCTATTATTATCTGTAAAGTGACAAAATTTAGATATTTTTCTTAATCTTAACACAATAACCTATTTTTGAAAACATTAAATTTTATTTAGAAAAAATAATTCATTTCTTTTACAAAGATTTGACCTTAAAAAACAGGCAGAAAAGTAGATCATTTTATTTTTAAAAGAAATAATTAAGGAATTAAAAATTAAATTTTAAATGTGCAAAATAACTAATAAAATCAGACTAACAGATTAATTAATAAAATCTTATAGGTAAAAACCTTTTTTATTTAAAAAATGTTAATGATGCAGTTTAATGAAAGAGAAATATTTTTTTTAATTATCTGAATAAGCCGGATTTCGAATAAGAGTTTTTGAAATAATTTATGTGAAAAAAAAAGCAGATTATATGCAATTTTAAGTTTTAAAATATTCAATAATTTAAGAATTATGTGAAAATATTTTATATTAAGTGAAAAATTCCTTCTGAAAGCATAATAAATAAAGATTTTGTCATGCTCTTTTGCTAAAATATTTATAAATATTGAGATTTATCATGCACAAAGTACTAGGGTAACTCATATATTATAGAGTAGCATTTATAATGGAAATATTTGCATTTAGTCATTCTCAAGCTGAAATTATTTTATAGTGTCGAGGAATATATAAATGACACATCATTAATTTAAAAACACTGCAAACATTTGCACACCTGGTATAGTATATGATAAAATTTCATATGGGTTATTTTTAATGCAATATATATTCTGATCTGGTGCAAAAAGTGAAACACTAAAAAAGTAGGTTCATACAGAAATAGTTTTTGTTTACAATCAGCTATAATAATTGTTCAATGTGCTTCGTAAAGATTTAGATTTATCATGTACAACCTTTTATGTGGTAACTATTATAACGTATACTTAACAGTATATATACTTCTATATGTAATTTCATAGTATACTTACACGGAATATTCTAGTTTTTAAATATAAAGTAATAAAATCCCTATTCCTCTTAAATGCTACTAGCACGCACTATCACTGAGCCGCAGTTAAGCTGAAATATAATATTGCTATCAACTAACGCAGTTCAAGGAATTCGAACTGTTACCAACCAAATCTATTAAAAATTTTTATATTTAAAATATTGCAGTTTCTCTATTTATTTAATTTTTTATTAATTTTTCCTTCCACTTTCCCAACACACAACATACCCTCAGATGCTGAAAAGTTCTCAGGACCAAAAAAGATCGAAGCATTTTGATTGTGGTATTAATGGAACTTATTTAAAATAATGCATTTTCATTTTATCTAATTTTTATTCATTTAATTGCAATTACTGTGAGAAATTCACCTATGGCTTACTTTGGTATGAATCAATTCCACCTTCCAATTTGCCAGCACACAACATAGCAGATGCTGAAAAGTTGTCCGGACCAAAAAGATCGATGCATTTTGATTGTGGTATTAATGGAACTTCTACAGCTTGTAGAATACTAGACATGTCTCCATCTATTTCATAATAACAAAATTATTTAAATTTATAATTATCATGTAATAAATATTATTCGTCTATTATTACTTAAAAATTTGCACATAATTTATCAACATAAAAAAATCATCAGAATTGTATTTATTTAAATAAATACAATTTATTTATTTAAATAAATACAAAAGGAATTAAAAATAAATAATCAAAGAAATGCATAAGACCTGCTACATTAAAAGTATTTTTATTTTACTCATTATAAAAACTGTGAAATAATGCCAAACTTTTTAATTTATTTTAAAAAAATTTTATTATTATCTTGCTATAAAAATTATATATGATATTTTCATTAACTAAAATTAAACTGAAAATGCCAAAAAAAAAAAAAAAAAAGACAGAATTTTAAAAGAGACTGTCGTACATTATAACAAAATTTTATTTAATGTTTTAAATAAAATCATTTTAATAAAAAATTTTTTAGAAATTGTCATTCTAAAAATATTTAAAAGATAGCAATTATATTTACTTTTTTGTATTAAATTTAAGTAGTAACAAAGTAGTACTACCAAGAACACCTACTTGTTTTTAGGATAAATTACTTTGAATAATGAATAATTGGAAGAATTATTTTTAATATTTGCTTGGTAATAAATACTTAAAAAAAAATTTCGTTTATATTTATCGTAATTTAAAAAGTGACGATTGCATTACTGATAAAGTTAATTTAAAAACATTATTTCTGAAAATAAGTACATTTAACGTATGCGATATAATTCTGCTTTTATTTTCCACACATTCATTCATGTTTTTATTAAAATATGGTGGTCATTTATTTTATTTTTCGAAATTATTCTTATTTTCAGGTTTCCTCAAGCATCTAAAAGACTCTGATCAAAAATATATTTGCTTGAAAACAAAGCATTTACTACCGAGTCAGTAATTTGCGCGGAGCCTGCTTTTGTTTTATCACTTTCTCACGCTACTAGCCCTTTTTCGCAATCACTGGAGAAAAAATACTATCAGCATACAGTTAAATAACCAAATAAGATCAGCACCAGAGACGACAAGTGGATACCTTCTAGAGTTGCTCCCCAACCCGTTGTGGTAGCCAAACCAGTTACGTTCTGCTCGACTTGGGGAAGACAGATGCCGTTCACTTGACTGCTGAATTCAATTGCTGATTTCACGTGGATTATTGCGATGTCATTCAGGAAGGTATCGGGTTTGAATTGCTCGTGAACCTTGATTTTGTCGACCTTAATGGAAAAGAACAAATTAAAAGCACGGAAATGCAGGGCGTTGACATCAATTGGCTCGCTCAACTCTTAAGATTAGCAAATACACGCGACGCTAATTATCTAATGCGTAACAATTTTTAAATCATTTAAATCCTATGCCTAAAAAGAATATCATTTAGAGCAGTTTTGAGTATAATGAGGTTTGAGTTTGAGGTATGATCTCTAAGGGATGTTACGACATTAAAATAAAATACATCTGAATCAATTTATGCGCAACAATTTTTAAAAAATCAATTAAATCCTTTATTTAAAAAAAGAATATCATTTAAAGCAGTTTTGAGTATGATGAGGTTTGAGTTTGAGGTATGATCTCTAAGGGAGGTTATCACATTAAAAAATAAAATACATTTGAATCAATTTATGCGCAACAATTTTTAAAATCAATTAAATTCTATATCTAAAAAGAATATCATTTAAACCAGTTTTGAACATGATGAGGTTTTAGTTTGAGGTATGATCTCTAAGAGACGTTATATCTTAAGCGAAATAATTTTTAAAATCAATTAAATACTATATCTAAGAGAATGTCACTTAAAGCAGTTTTGAGTATGATGAGATTTGAGTTTGAGGGTATGATATCTAAGGGATGTTATGACATTAAAATAAAATACATCTGAATCAATTAAAAGTCTATATATATATATATATATATATATATATTAATGAGAATAAGCTTTCAGTATTATCTGTTTCAAAATTATTCATAGTTAATCTCTTAATGGTTATGAAAATGTATGCCTGAAATAGTTACAAACACCTTTTTTTCATACAATAAAGAATATGTAGGGTTTAGAGACAATTTCTTAATAACTAGTATTTGTCATGGCTTTATTTACACCTAATTTTGGTACAGAATATGTTTCGAATGGTAAAAAATGTCCAAATTTTAAACAAAAGCAATTAAAATCCATTTTCTAAACAGTGTATTTATGTGAGAAGGGCTTTTTTGCTGCATCTTTTAAAGAGGTCTTCCTGTTAGTAATCCGATAAATTATATATTTAAAAAATTTTGGCAAAAATATTCCAAACATTTAAATGCATTATATTATATTATTATAAAAACAGTTTTAAATTTTTTTTTCTAGACAAAAAAATTAAATTATATTACAAATTTTCTGTAATATTTAGTTTATTTATGAAAATGGTTTTATTATATTCCTTATATTTATTTTACTATTTGTTAGGCGTGCCAGTTGCTAATGCTTGGCACCAAATAAGCAGTAACCTTTGAAATGCTTGATGGAGAAGATTATTATTCAAAACCATTTGCACATTAAAGTAATTTTTTCCACATAAAAAGTTGTTCCACTTTTTAAAAATAGAACACATTATGAATCAATAGCGTGGCTTTTACTTTTCTTTTTTTTTGTTTTCATTTATTGGAAGGTCAGGATTATTATTATCGGAAAATAATTTAAATAAACGTTCAATAACTTTTATTCAAATTTTGACATTTTTTTTCTGCTATGCTATACATTTAGAATTTTTCAAAAAGAAGCTATTCTGTACCTTATCTAGCATAGTATTTTATAACGTTAATAGATATTATTCAAATGACTATTTTAATGTATTTAACAAAAAATATTTCTTTCAATGCGCAAGGAAATTATTTGTGGTAACACTTTAGAAAGTAATTAATAAAACGACATTAATTAACATAAAAATAACCTAAAATGTTTTAAATAATATTACTTTTATATGAATTGAATATTTTTTCGTCTTGGCTAGTAATCCCAACTGCGACTTCAAAATTTCGAGGAAGTCTCCTACAAGATGAAAATAATTACCAAATATTAAACATGTCAATAAAACAATCAGTCACTAATCATGCAATACAATGTGGCAGGTTTTAAAAATATAATATTATATTAAGTATAACAAAATTATTACGAATCAAAGCTTAAAGTATACATTATGCTAGTTTTAATAATAAAATTTGTAACCATGCTTTCTCCTACACACTGTTAAAAGCGCCCCCTGTGGCGTTCAGGATAAATGGTCCTTAGGCCTCGAAACTCTCACCCGAAAGGAAGTACAGCGCAAATTGCTCTTCTACTGAGAAACGTTTAGTTTATAGTCTCTCATTCCACGAGAAAATATATTTAATGCCTACCGAATAGTCGACCTGCAGACTCTCACCCGAAGAGGAAGTATCTTTTGCGCGCGCATCCTGCGCGTACCTGAGTATCGGGTTTTCAGCTTATAAGTGCAATCCTTCCATGAATCTGTATTTATATGTCTTTAAATGTGTTAAATATTGTACATCTCTGTATGTGTGGCATTTGGGCTTGTGTAAATAAAGCTGTGAGTTCTCCAACCTGTGCCTCAAGTATCTCAACCCAACCACACCCAGTTACAACTTAGTTGCCCTAATTGCACACTACAAATTTGAATTAATTGCAATGGATCAAGAGATATGTTCTGAATTGTAACTTTTCAACAAACTTATATTTAGAATCATATAATAAATAAACTTTTATGGTATAAAGTGTTGAAAATTTGTGAATTGATGGTATACAATGCATTCAAAAATCCTTTATAGACATTTTTCCAACTTTTAGCATTTTATATTGGCTTATTTAAATGTTTGATTCTGAGAAGTTTCTGGGAAAAACTTTTTACAAAATTACGAATTTTTAGCCTCTTTTTAAAATTTCTTCTCCACTTTATAATATTTTATGACGTTCACTCCCCCCCTTCCCCCAATTATTTCTCTATTCTTCAATGTTGAAAATTTTTCATTATTTTCATCTTTAAAAATATTTTTATAACCTTTAATTGCTGAAAATGTTTTATTTTTGAATCTTTATTGATATTTAAATCTAATTTCTACGCATGAAATTACATTTTTTTGTTCTATTCTACGTGATGTCTTGCAAAATTATATTAACGTATTTAATTGTTTATTTATCATTTTAACGCATTTATTGTTTTAATTCATTCATTTACTATTGCATTTAGCATTTTTAAAATTAATTGCCAATTTATTTTCAATTCCTCATTTATTCCAGAACCCTTTCAGTCCACAATTATACATTACTTGTAAACGCAATGTGCTGCTGTAACAATCCATTCCTCGTTAAGGATAGTTCCTCCACATAAAGGAGTTGGTTTAATGAAAAAGTTCGTGAATTTTAAAGACACCTGAAAAGAAAAACTCATGGAAATTCATAATTTTCAAAACTTTAACAATATCTTGACAAAATAATATATTAATTTCAATTCAATGCGAATATTCTAGATGATTACTATAAATTTAAAATTACTCATCCTATTCAATTAGCTCATAGATAAATAATATTCTTAGTTAAATTAGCTACCTGCCATGGGTATTCTTCAATAGTTGCATCTCTTCCGCCAACAATACGATCACCATTCTGATCTATATCAGATAGACCACAACTCTCCAGTACAAGTGCCTGTTGACCTGCAATAAAAAATTTTACTTTATTTTATTTTAAAATTTCAAACGTATGTGATTTTTATTTGTCTAATAATAATAAATAATAATAATAATAATAATAATAATAATTAATAAATTTAAATGAATGAGAAATTTTACAGCAAATAAAATCGTTTTAAATAACTGAAAAGTTTTTCTAATGTATGTTTTACTTTTACTTCACTATTTTGGATTTTTAAAATTTCAGCAATTATAAGCAGGTGGTAAAAGGTAAAAGAGATTTAATATTTTCAATGAAATGTAAATCTATCACAGTTTTAAAACAGCTCATACTAAATTGTTTTTTACATATTGTCCAAATTCACATTTTTATTCATACAAATCCTAATAACTCTCCACGTATATTATAAATGTGGATGTCTTGTAGAATCATGTAAAGTATAAAAGTTTCAATTAATATATTGGCTTCGATATGCAAAACTTTGTTTTAATCTATAGAAATCGTACAAAAGGAATTTTAAAGAGAAGTTCTAATGAGTTAATCAGCTAAATTAGGAAAAAATTATAATCCTTGAAAACTAAACTTACAGGATAGCAGTTTACTTTTACGAAGGCAAGAATCTATAATGAAAATTTCATAAAATCCAATTACGTAGCAGTAACAGTATTAAAAACTTCGATGAATGTAAAGGGTTTTAGTGGTGACGAATTTACAAATGCATTATAGGTGTAGCTGATATTTCATCTATATCTCAGAAACAAATCATCCGAGAAATGTAATTACAAGAATAAATGAGTTTTAGATAATTAGATTTATCAACTGAAACACACAGTTAAATAATTAATTTCATATTTCATTCGTACCATGCAAAAAGTGTAGATAGTAATTATACATCTCAACTTGTATTTATTAAGGATTAATAGGAAGAATTATTGGGTATTAAACTTGCTGATGATATTTACTCGATCATTGAAAAATTAATAGTAAATTAAGTACTTGATTGGAAAAGTATTTACTATATTATGGCTGATGGCTGATTCATGATTGGAAAAAATTTTGATGTGTGGGTAAAAAAACGCAAAAATAATTTTAACAAAGAAATAATCAGGATACAAATCTAAGGAATTCATTGTATTTTCCACTCTTGATGCCTAAAATAATTAAAATTAATCGTGCCATGCAGGTGGTAAAAAAAATAAATAAACAATAGAAAATAAAAAGAAGGCAACTTCGAACAACGCCTTTGCTTAATGTGTGAAAAACATTTTTGTGAAGAGATTTGCAGGGAAGGTGGCGGAGAGGAGAGCTAAGGGGTAGTGGTCGAAATAATGAAACAGAGAAAAAAATGAATACTGTAGACATTGAATGAAACAGGACGATGTTACAATGTTAATGTATGTGCAATGGACCTAAGGTAATGAAGTAGGTTACATAAAGTTCGTATTGAAAGTCTATGAGGCTTTTGGCAAAGATGTAGTGGATGATGGTGCTTCCAAGGGTAGTGGACCTGGTGGTGGCACTGGGATCGCTTCTACCCTATGACCTTAAAAAGTCATATTCAGATAGGCAATCTGAATATGAATTTTTAAGCTTTTTAGATTCGTCTTGAATTCCTCTACCTTCTGCAATGTGTTTTCTCTAATTTTTTGCTTCCTCCTTTGTTGAATTTAAGCCGGCATGATAAATTTTCACCAAAGATTTAACTTATTTATGCTGAACATGCATACATTTTATTTTATTATGTCTTTTATTGTTATATTGAATTAGATATCGCCTATACCTTTCAAATCAGCCCAAGAGATAACAGCGGGAACTGAGTTCTGTGTTCGGGATTCTATGCCCATACCCCTCCCTCTCCCTCTCCTCACTACCTGAGGCGAGGCTCCTCTCACTATAATCTTTCAACCATCTTCTACATGGTGATGTATTTAGAATTTTTTCAAATTTTGTATGGTTTTGAAGTTATTAATATTTCAAACTGGACGTGAAAACATAGCTCTCCAATCTTGAACCAGCTACCCATATGAAACCAATTTTAAAAACTTTGTCACATCAAAAATTTATAAATTTCTGTAAGATCAATGACTACACTACTACAATTCAAAACTTTGAACACATCTTGAAGAAAATATGCGGGTATTCTATATTGTTCATAGATGTATTGGAATTTTGAAACATTTTTTTTTTAATTTCCTGAACATTCTGTATTAGTCTCGATATCAAAAGAGGAAATCAATGGCTTGTAAAGATAAGTGATGACTTGATTAGCAATTATTTCCAGATATAGAAATAAACAGTTCTCAAACTTGAATGTTAAATAATGAGAAAAACATTCATCATTCATCAAATGTACTACTTATGCACATGCTACAAAAAGAAAATTAATTGATGTCTCAGCTTCGAGTTCAAAATCTTTTCCACTTTCGTAGTGTCAAGCAGTATACAAGTTTCCTCTATTTATTTATTCATTTACTTTCGAGATTGAAAACACATAATTAGCTTATAAATAGAGCTGATCTATTCATAATATGGTATTGTTTTGAAACATTAATTCAAATATGTTGATATTTAAATTTTTATACAAAATATTTTGTCCCAATAATTGAAGCATAACCAATTAATATACTGTTATTACATAAAACATTAAACTGTTTGTATTTTAAGTATATGTTGATGTTACAGATTTGTTCAAGATTTTATAAAAATATCCCCTTAACAGACGAAACATACCTCAAAAAATAACAATATACCTAACTGATAAGAAATTCTACTTAAAGGATTTATCAAGACTTTAACCACTGAAATAGACACATCTAACAAAGGAATCTAATATAACAAAGGAATAATGAAGGTTTTCAAAATAAAAAAATAGAAAAATTAATAGGCTTCATCAAATTAAAACTAAACAGGCGTTACTTATGTACGTTAGAGAGTTAAGCAGAACACCAAATTTAGAAGATATCTACAAACTTCACTAACAATGTTATTTATCCTTAATTGTTGAACATTTCATAAGACCAAGCACACTCTAATGTTATAATGTAACTACTTTCATCATACCAGTAATAACTATGGCGTAAGAAGTGAATACTTCAAATGTAGACAGGATCATAAGACTAGAGAGAAAATGCTCAATTAAAAGATTGCAACAAAGCACCCACTTGCAAAAACTGTGGAAACCAACGGCACTTAGCTTCATCGGAGGGTAGCCTAGGCTTTTCAAGCCCAATACTACTTAAAGACCAAAACAAACACAAAATCTCCTTTACCTAAATCTCCTAAAACAGTCTGAAATCCCTCAACACGTCATTGAAGACCACACTGGTCAGGATGCAAATAGCATTTCATTTAATTAGCTGCTCAAATTACTAGTGAGCCAGGAATAGGACTATATCTTAACACAAGGAAAACTTTTAAACCAGCTTCTTTTTTTCTTTTAAACCAGCTTCTTTTTTCTTTTAAACCAGCTTCTTTTTTTCTTTTAAACCAGCTTCTTTTCGAATTTGTGAAACTATAGGTCATTTAAAATCTATAATCATTTATCAAACTTTCTAGTTGGTATGAAATGAAACATTTTCTCGAGACAATTTAGATGGATTTGACTTCTACAAGTTTTTATCCATTTGAGTTTCGTTTTCAACCTGTAAAATCTTTTTACATTTCTTATCCGTTATACAAGCAAGTTATGTCTTCAAAAGCTTCTTGCGCTACAAATTAAAAAATAATCTATGCATACTTGTTAATTTAGGTTTATGCACATTCGGTACATCAACTATATCAACAACCACATCCAATTCTTCCTTAGAAGTACATTTTTTAACTAAAGTTCCAGGTATCATTTCCTTGACACATCTAAATCTGTGCTTTTAAAAAGAGGCTTTGACTTGTGTGTTTGGCGCATCATTAATATTGAAGGAATTAATTATTCTGAATTTTAATTTGTAGCTTCAGACCTTAAGCGTTTTTATTAATAAATTTTAAGATATTTAAGTGCATTAAACTAATATACATTACAGCCATTTTTTAATATAATTAGGCTGGAGATCATTGAGTTTTTTTGTATAACAAAAATATGAGGCATTCATCTTTAAGGTTTTTTCTTACATAAAAGATAAATAGTGCTGTTGCAATATTTGCATTGTATTACTTTAATAAAAAATTGGGCAAAATTTTTGCTCCTTAAAATATTTTAATCTGCTTAAAAAAACTTAAATAGAAGTTCAAATGTTATCCCCAAACGAATTAAAAAAAATTGGAGTTTCTATGAGAAAATAAATACACACGAAATATTTGCTAAATTAGGTAAAGCCAACGCTAGAGCAAAGCATTACAGACTTTTTCTAATTTTAATTCTTAAAATTAAAATTTTTTATATAACAAAATTATATTTTAAGTTAATATTTTTACTAAAATATATACTTACTTCTCACTGCAGCAACTAAGGCGAAAAATAAAAGTGATATTTTATTCATTTTTGAACGTCAATGGACTAAACATCAACGCATTGTGTCCGTTTTATTGAAGTTTCTACCTTGACGCACCTTTTGAACTTTTATGGTGATAGAAGTGTTAAGCTCGCTTCTAGATAAATGTGACATTATCTTTATGAGAAAAAGTAAAGATCTTACGGACGACAATGTAATTTTCAAAATCTAAATGTTGTAAATTACCAAAATAACTTTAGACGCTTTCGCTTTTTTATAAAACTTCTAACTTTCATGAATATTTTCCTGTTAGTCATGATATTTTTTCTGAATTTCTATGATTACGAAAGAATTCTTTTGAAAAATTCAATATTTTATGACGTTCTTATATGTAGAATAAATGGGTACCTGTGTACAACAAGAAAAATAAAACAATATGTTTTCTTAGGGCGGCTTTTTTAATATTTGCTTAAGGCTGTTACTAGACAAAAATAGTAGATCTGCATTTTTTGGTTGATATATCTTTGATGAAGGAGGCAAAAATTGATATTTAAATTGATTGTGGTGCATGTAGATTTTGAGAAAAGCAAATAGAAACTTAACATTAAAATTGATTTTCTTTTATTGTTTGATGAAATTATGTGAAATTGTTGCTTAAAAACAAGATTTTTAGTAGCTTAAGATGTATATTTATTATTTAATATAAAATTGTAAAATTGTAGTAAGGACAGATGTGTCTATTTTTCTAGGGAATCAACCAACAAAGGAATTACATTGAATAATTACTTCCAAATAGCACTCGAAAATATTGTTGCACTCACTGTTTCTGTTTTTAATTTCTCAAAAATTCTACTAAATGAAATCGTGAAATTCTAATCAATATAGAATGGAAAATAAAAGACATCAATATCAAATATTCTGAAACACATCCGATTGCAATACAAAAAAAGCCCCCTCGATTTTACACTCAAACTTTATTTTAACTTTCAGAATCTCTTGTAGTTTATTATTGAAATAAATATTACTTGAATTAGTTATCAAATTATTTTAGACGAAGATATAATATTTCTCAAAATATTTTTTTTTAAATAATCAAAGATTTCAAAATCAAATGTTTGAAAATTGCTATTTACTCAATTGTAATAAAAAGAAGTTTTATTTTTTTTTTTAATGTTCAATATTAAATATTTATAGTTATATGACTATGTCGTTCATTTATGATATTCAAATAGTTACATATGAAACGAAGTAATTTACACATGCGTACTTACTTTTAATAAAAAAGTATTAACCCACTTTTTTTGTATATTTTAGAGTTGATTAATTTTTACAAAATTCAAACTTTCCTTATGCTTTCTATAAAATATGTGATTTTTTTCAATTGCATTGATTCTGTTATTTTTTGCTGTAATAGCAGCTATAAAAATTTTATTTCATATAGAAACTTCGTTAAAAAATGCAATTTTCAAAGAATAATTTTTATTTTCTAATAACACTTCCCGGAAAGAAATCATAAAGTAAATCCTTGTAAGGAAGAAATAATTCTCTCTTTATCGACTTATCATCTAAATAAATCCATAGCTTCTCATTAAATAAGGAAAACAGCTTCAGTCTTAAATAAAAGACTGTGTTTACATATTTGTTCCTTTTAATAGATATCACTGTGTTTTGCTCGGAAAAACACGTGTGTTTGTTTCTTTGATAACAGGGATATCGGGATAATGTTGTGTTAACTGACAAATACTCTTAGAACCTGAAGGGTTGGACTTCTAAAATTAGAAACAAATTAAAATAAATCATTAGCTATGAATGTTTAAATCACTTATTATTTACTTTTTTAAATAAATGTCTCTGTTTATTTGCGTAACATGACGAGAAGATAATAAATATGTAATTCAGTATAGCATAGCAATTTTATACACAATACGTGATAAGAGGTTTTAAGCGAACCATTTTGTTCCATGTTCTTTAGATTATTTTCCTCTCCAAATTCGGAAAGAATTTTAGAAATTTCTGAATTTCCCAATCCTTTTTTTGTTTGTGGAAATATATTACAAGACCTTTACTGATTTCCTTCCTTTCCTAATATAGACAGATTGATTAGACGGCCAGTATTTAGACATATAATATATATATATATATATTTTACGAAAATGGTGAATATTTCTTATTGTGAATTAATTTCTGGCCTTTAAGTGTGTTTAACCAAAATTTACATATATAAAAGTAAAACATTTCCTTTTTTAAAACTTCTCTTTTTTTCTTCTAGCGATGGAAGCAAAGTGAAACATTTTCTTAACAAGTAACATGAAAAAAAAAAAATTTAAGTCAAATCCTACTATTTTTCATTATATTACAGGAAAGTCTTTTACAAATAAAGTTGAAATTTTCCTCTTACATCTGGCGTCATCTGTTATTAGATAAATGCAACTTAAATCTAAAAAAAAAACTAAAATTAATTAATTAAATTTAACTAATGCATTAATATTTGAAAAAACTGCATTAACATCAAATGTCATCCACTACAAGTTAAAAAAATGTATTTGAACTTGAGTGGATGAATAAAAAGTATTTTATTAACGATGGAAAACTTGTACAAGATATATATATAGGGAGAGTGTGAACTAATAGAAGGAATTGGAAAAGAGAGTACAGAATAAAGAAAAACCTACTAACACTACTTTCACTGTAAAAATATCAACAGAATTAAATCACAGAGCAAAATATAATAAAAACTGTTACATAATGCAAAGGGGAAATTGAATATGCTTGGTAATGCAGGGCAACTTGAAATCTATCCATATTATCAGCCCTCCCACATAGTAAACAGGACACATTTGGAAAAATACTAACGTGCTTAATACTAGGCAGCCTGTCAACTATTGTATCAGTAGTTTTGGAAAGCTACTTTGATTACCATTGAAACTTTGTCATGAGATCTCAAATAGATGGCAAGTAACTGTGTAGAAAAAAATGTAAATTTCGGATCGACATAAAAAAGGTTTCATCTGACACAAATAGATGGCAAGTAACTGTGTAGAAAAAAAATGTAAATTTCGGATCGACATAAAAAAAGGTTTCATCATCTGTTGAAAGAATATTGGATTTAAATATACGAGAACATTAAATACCATTTATTCAAATAGTTATCAGTTTAATGTGACAGCTAGTCACAAAGTATCAATATGTAAAAAAATAACGAACATTTTGTATATATGGATTGATATCGCTTCAAATTAACTTATTTAATACAATTAAAACATAAGGCAATAATAATTACTTTCACAAAATTAATTAAGTAATTGATATTTATAAAAACTTGCATTTATTCTTTCAATCACAACCTGTATAATTCCAAATAGGGGGGGCTTAAATGCCTTTTTTTTTTCAGTATGTTTTTAAACTAATTAAAAAAAAAAATATTTTAAATCTCCTATATATTTCTTATAATATAATTGAACAAAACTATATTTTATCTAACAATAGTTGATATTGAGTAATATATTGTTATAATTATTGGCAAAATGTATGTTTACTGTTTGATTATGATTTCGGATTTAAATAAAAATTATCGTCTGAAAACGGCTGCTATGATTGCTATTTAATAAGTGTTCAATGTAAAATATGAAATAACAACTTCAACGAAATTCAGCGCATAGTGGGAAAAATGATACACAACAACTACGTATCCCCAAAAGGTCCTGACATGTGCACTACACATTGAAGTCTATCCAGGGAGACTAAAAACAATCTAACTACACCGAAACTGTGGAAACAAGCCAGACAAAAAGATGGGGTCGCTGAACCCTGTAGAGTTCTGTAAATATGCAATACTCCACTTCCTTCTTCATGAAGTGCATCTCCCCCCTTTGTTGCCGGAACACAAGCCCCGTGAGGAGCTTAATGTACCCCAATGGAGACTGCAAAATACAATAGAACAAGCTGTATTACCCACCCGGACATGAGCCACTCAAGATTTGACGTCACTTACGTCATCTTTTTATCATTAACATTGTGTTTTTCTATGTGAGAAATTTCCACTCCAAAACTGGAGATTCTATTACTAACCATCACTATATTGCAAGAAATTGTGGTTTAATAATTTAGAAAACTTACTATTAAAACTTAAAAATGCAAAGAAAGTCGTAAAATCTAATCAAAACTCTCAATGAATTTGCTAAAAATTATCTAAATAAATTGTAAAAACAATTATTACCAAATTTTTAAAGCTGACTAGACTCGTTGACAATAAAAAATCTTAAAATTTGCACCAGGTTTTAAAACATCAATGTACCAGTTTCTCAGTTGAGATATTCAAGAAATCAAAATTGTATTTATGTTGAATAATACTTCAATTGATCAATTGTTAAAATTCATGCTAGTTTATAAGTTTGTCATCTCAATCAATTATATGTAAGAGAGCTACATCGATATGAAGGTGAGAAAATGAGAATGCTTTGATAACTACCGAGTTATTATTTTTAAAAAAGTTTTTTTTTTTTCTACTTTGTAGCAAGAGAGCGAAAGCTACTCAAAACAGAAAAATATGAATTTTAAAATCTAAGTGTGTTGAATAATACACATATTTTTTGAAGGATAAAAATTCAACGAAATGTAAAAATAATATTCATATCATAAAAATAGTTTAATTTTACCCATTAAATCAGGAAATTATAGAATCTTGACTCCTTGCACAGTATTTTGAATAAAAGTGACGACAAATGGACATCATTATAAACTTCATCTATCGATGAAATTAAACAACACAAATGTGTATGGGAAAAATATATGGACAATAACTTAAATCCTAAATCTAAAAAAAATAGCTGAAATTATAGAATTTGTTAGCCAGTAAGAAGGCATAGCATGCTCTTAAGAGGCATAAGCTGTTCAAGAAAATCGTAATACTTAAGGAGCATACAGTTAATTCAAAGAACGAAAGCAGAGACATTTGGAATAAATAAAATTTATCTACAAGCAATTACAATGGAAAAAAGATGAATTATAAGGGATTGATTATAAGTGAATAAGTGGATGGCAAATTGAGTTTGCGAATCAACAGATACTGAACTGAAAGTCGACTAATCGAAACTGAACTGAAAGTTCTTTTTATATATTTCAGGCATGTATAAGGTCATCACGCATATAATATGCAATTCAAGTTAAATTCATAGATTCAAGGAAGAAGGAACGCACCAACCTATGGATGATAGCCTGTGGTATGTTTGTTCCAAATTGAATGATACAATATGAGTGTAGTATAGAAAGGCATCCGTGGTTCACTTTGCATAACATTAAATATGATATATACATTCAAGAGCCAAAACATTATGACCACCCCTACATTTTGCAATGAACTCGCCTGGATGACGTGGAAGGCACGTGATCAGATGGAAGTGGGATTTTACTGCTGCTGGAGAGTCTGCAGAATCATTCTTTCACTTACTTCTGTGTGTGATGGGAAAGGCTGCGGATCTAAGCGACTTTGATAGAGGGCAGATTGTAATGGCTCGAAGGCTCGGAACAAGTATTTCCAAAACTGCACGACTCGTGGGTTGTTCGCGATCTACAGTTGTTAGTACTTATGCAAACTGGATGAATGAGGGTGAAACCAGCAGTAGACGACATGGTGTTGGACGTCCACACGCTATCAAAGAAAAAGGTCGTCGGAGACTGCCTCGCATGGTGAAGCAAAACCGGAACCAGACAGTGGCTCAGCTGACAGCCCAATACAATGCAGGGTCTAATAGAATAGTATCGGAGCACACTGTTCAGCGGACACTGTTGGATATGGGGCTACGCAGCAAACGTCCCACTCGTGTGCCTTTGCTGACCAAGCGTCATCGCCAACTGCGCCTGCGCTGGGCCCGGGAACATCGTGACTGGTCCATGGATCAGTGGGAGAGAGTTGCCTGGTCAGATGAATCACGGTTTGTCATTCATCACGCCTATGGCCGTGTCAGGATACGCTGTCTTCCAGGCGAACAGTTGCTCCCTCAATGTACAGTAGGTCATACGCAGGCCGGTGGTGGCGGTATTATGCTTTGGGGGACGTTCTCTTGGGCGTCTCTGGGACCCGTGGTTGTGGTAGAGCAGACCATGAATTCTACAGGATATCTGAACATCATTGCGGACCAGTTGCACCCTTACATGGCCTCTGTTTTTCCAGCTGGAAATGGAATGTTCCAACAGGACAACGCCCCTTGTCACAAGGCTAAAAATTGTGTTGTAGTGTTTCCAGGAACATGATGCGGAATTCTAGTTAATGTCCCGGCCGCCTAACTCACCGGATATCAATCCGATAGAACACATTTGGGATGTCCTGAGACGGCAGCTCAGAGTTCAAAGACCACCAATTCGCAATATCTCGGATTTGCGTGACCGTTACTTAAACATCTGTTACAATCTGTCTCCGGCCATCTACCAAGGACTTGTGGCATTCATGCCAAGGCGGGTTGAAGCTGTGTTGCGCGTCAAAGGCGGGCAACTCGTTATTGACAGGTGGTCATAATTTTTTGGCTCTTGAGTGTATATATGTTGTTCCAAAGTTATATCATCTCGAGCCAAAGTGCTTGTCATTTAAAACCGGCAGCAGAATATCATATTTGTTAATCTATTAAACTCTATTGTTCACGGCCTTTTATGTTTAGTTTATTGTAATGCTTTTATATTTGATGTAGAATTGTCAATTTGTCCGAAAAATTGAATTAAATTCTTTAATATTGCGAATCCATTGCGAATATTAATTAGAAATTTAAAATTTTGAAATTATATCCTTTATATGTATATGAAAAATATATTTCTTTTTGAGATAAAAATTAACTATGCTACTGATAAAGCATTTCACTAACTTCAAGAATGCAATTAAATATATCTACATATCTGATATTCTGAGGTCATGTGCCTGGCATTTGAACAACAACACTTCTCTAAAAAATCAGAATTTGATTTTTAGAAAACAGATTCTTTTACCGAAATAATATAAAATTTAAGAAATAATTCATAAATATTTAACCCCATATAATGAAATTTACAAGATCACATTACTCCATATTTCATAGTTCAATGGAAAAAAAAACTAAAATAACATTTGTTTGAGCAAAACAATCAAGAATAGAAACTCACATCCTTCAGAAGAAAACTCAAAAGGTGAAAATATTTTCTTAAAATAAAGACTTCGGTAAATAACATTTAACGTTATCGAAAAAAAATATTATGCATTATTTACAGGTAATAAGTGAGTTAATTTATTTTTAAATAAATATTTTTCTTGGTTACAAAATAAAATATTATAATTTTCTTTTAAATTGCTGAAATCTAATGATTGTTTTTTATTTGTTTCTTATAATACGGAACTTTTCAGAAGCCTGATACCTTGTTATATGAGGATCACTGTATTTTGCCTTTAAGAAGTTCCTAATCAATATTTACGTATGATTTGTAACATAACTATTATCAGACCATTCTGCACATGTTTTACAGAAGCTTACTACTTGATGTACTACTGAAAATATCTATTGTTTTTAATTTATATGTCGTTGCTATAAAAATTCAACTCATATCAACAAAAAATTTGAGTCTTCAACTTTGAAATTTTTGATGATGAGATAATTTCGTAAGCAAATATTTTTTTTATTGTAAAATCAATTCTGAGATTTAGTAAAATATATAAGGAATAGGAATAATCTTAATATGAATAATCTCCGTATGCATAAGCTTAATATGAATTCTGTGGCTTTATTTTTGGCCAAGTCGTCACGTGCATTATTAACTTAAGAGTTGACACAAATTTAAATCCCAATGACGGCATAAGTTGCAATCACTGTTTTGAAAAACGATGATTTTAAACAAATATGTCGCCTTAATTCCGATTGTTTTGTAGAAGTTTAAATTTTTTTTAACAACATAGAAAGTTCGGAGATGGTTTTCCCGAAAAATCACCTGGAAAATTTCACATTATACTTATGAGAATTAGGATCAAAATCTGTCTTCTGTCTTCAAATGCATTTCTTTACTATTACGTCTATTTGTATTTTATCAATAGAAACTATTTTACTTTTCTTATTGGCCAAGATAATTGGCCAATAAGAAATATATTGACCAAGATAATTTCTAATTGGCCTCTAATTAATACTAAAAGCATAAAAAAGCATCAACAACGAAATAAATAAAATAACATAAAAACCATCTTTGATGTTAATGTCTTTCCAAATTACTCTCTGTGCAGTTTTGTGTAAATTTTACAGAGAAGCAGCCAGTGATTAAGGAGGTAATCTTATAATATTTACAAAGTTATTAAAATACTCCTTTTAAATATATACCATTAGACACAAATGTTATTTAAGAGATCTTTCTAAGATTAAAGTAGACCTGTTTGTATTTGAAATAGCATTCGTTATTCTACCGTGAAAGATTGATGATCATTATTTATTAATTAATCCTTATGTTAGTACAAAAATCTGACATAATTCGAATTGTACACGCTTCAAAATATTTATATTTCCAACAAGTCTCTTCATATACAAATATTTTTTCCTATACATGTTTTGTTCTAATTTAGGGTAAAGAAAACAGAATAAAAAACTTAAAGCTTCTGATAACCATATTTTATATCAATGATAAAGCTTCTTAAATGAAACGGATACAGAAAAGGATAACTTTGACAGTTGATGAAATGGGTGCAGGTCTAAAAGGTTTGGTATTTTCATGTTGAATGATATAGCGTTTGAAAATTATAAATTATAAAACCATAAATTAAATGTATAAACAAATAAAAAGTAGTAGAAAAATATCTTTTCACATGAATTTTGATAACAATACTTCAAAAACGCATTATTAATCCTTTGAGAAAATGTTTCTTATTTGATGTTCTTTCTTTGTAAGGCTTGCGAAATAGGCGCAATCTGTTTTATTCCAAACAAATATTGGAAAGTACAAGGCGAAAAAATTTAGATTATTAAATATCAATTGACATTAATTTTATTAACTTAATTAAGAGTTAAGTAATACATACATACATTAAGATAAATCCATTACATATAGTAATAAACGAACACCCAAAAAAGACGTGTTGTTCTACTGAACCTTAAAATTACATGACATCCATATAACTGAAATCCATTACTGCACATCCATAAATCCATACCCTGAACATTACACGATATCCGTGAACATTAAATTTTTAACATTTTCGCACGATTTTCGTGAACATTAATTAAGATAAAAATTAATTAAATGTATCTAGTGTATTAATCCGGTGTCAGAAGGATGGGATATAAATGAAATTTTCTACAAAAAACCTTCAAGAAAAACACAGAAAGACACTATAAAAACGGATGAAAAAATTTTAAAAGATTTTCTATTGAAAGTTCAACTGACTTTCTGACTTCTGGGAGAAATCCTAAATTGAAAATATAGGGTGTTAAAATATACAGACTTCCAACTAAATTAAGTACCATAATGCATCAAATTATGCAAATATGAGAAAATGACTGAAGAGAGCTAATGATGAAGGTTCCGAGTTCGATTAGTTAAATTATATCTATTTTTATATCTTCTGGATATTTAAGATGAAAAATTAATTCTAGAAATAGTTTCCTTAATTTCAAAAAAAAAAAAAAAAAAAAAAGGAGAGGCAATGAACTTAATTTTAAAAAGAAATAAAGATTAATAAGATCTCTCATAAAAAATATTTCAGATATGAATAAAAGTGCTCGATAAGAATAAATTTGAATAAAATTATAAATGGCAATAAGAACCAAATAAATAATGAAATATGTAAAATATATAACGGATGATATTAGTATAGATAATGACACATACAAAATGTCCAAAAATATATATTTATCATACATGTCTTCTAAATGTAGCTAGTTAAAAAGCATCAAATGCAGTAAAACCTCAAAACTCATTATTATTTCGCGTTTATAGAAGCGCTCTGTTTTGCTTTGAAATAGTTCTTTTTATGTATCGTAGGTATCATTCACTGGCATTTTGAAAACTTAATGTTTGTAATTATTCAAATTTCGGTAGAAGAATGTGGTCGCAGTGTCCTTCGCAGGTCATCTCGGTCAATGCTGAATTTGCTACATATCTGAAGATCTAATAGAGAAGGACCTCAGGTGAAAATGCCCATCATTCACAAGGTCCCGAGTCTACATACTCAGACTATTATCAAACCAACGTCATAATTAGCATTGCAATTACGTTTGAGAGCATTCCATTTTCGTTATATTTCTATTAAATATTATGAAATTTCAATTCTTTACTCATATTCATTATGGTTAAATTGTAAATATTCCTATCAATCATCATTTTTCTAGATCCGGTCTCTTTTTTATGTCTCACTAATTTAGAGTCTCTCCTCTCTGATAATTCTTGTATTATGGAGCACATTGGTATGTAAAACTTAAGCAATGATGTATTTTTAAGCAGACAATCATGAAATGATAGATAAAGATTTGGTGGGGTCAGTACAGTGAACAGCCAATTCAGTAGGTTAATTATAATTCAAATATCAAGAGCAGGGTGTCAAAGTGACGTGAGGGCATGTAAAACGAGTGCAGTCTGTGAGAACTGTACAAGACTGCAATAAAAAGGACTAAAGGAGCTATTACAGACATCCAGTGCAAGTTCAACTAGTTTGTACTTACAATATGGGTATAAGAAACCTTCTAAACAATTTTACCCTGATAAAATGATCGTGATTAAGTATAGTGTGACAATTGATTAGGAGTATAGTGTGACAAGCGTAACTCAAGAGATTTGAATCTACACAAAAGTCATTTCCTGAGCTTGGAAAACCTTCCAAAATATAGGTACTGCCATAAGAAAGGTTGATAGTGGTCATTCAAAAAAAAAAAAATAACTCAGATAGGTGATCGATATATCTACCTTTATTCAAAAAAGATCAATACCGCTCAACGGATTATGTTGCTCAGCAAAATGGGACACATTTGTCGCGGTTTACTGTGACCAAACGTTGCATCCTATTCTCAACTACATAAGTGTACAAAATAAATGAATAAACTGAACATAAATTTAATTAAGTCAAGTTCTTCCTATAGCTAAGAGTTATTTCAATGCCACACACAATTCTCAATCCCAATTGATATAGAGATAGGTAAAAACCTGCTTTTATACACCTAAAATCAGGAAAAGAGATATTAAGATGTCTTGGCATTCTCATCTGAATAGACATTATGAGGGCACGCCGAGTGAGTTTCGAAATGTTAATGGAAATGCCAGAAATTGCTATTGTCAGCAATGGATCCTTTCCCATATGCATTTGTTCCCAGATGTCATTGATCCAGACTCTTTTTTATGGTCAATATTTCCATGCATCAAACTCATGCTGTTGAGTAGCTCCTAGAAAAAAAAAGAAATAACTAGAATGGATTAGGATTAAATCACAAAGATTTTAATTGAATAGAAATGCTTTGGGGAGATGCCTTTCGGCACAATTATATCCACGAGAGAACTGAAACAGATGCATTTTGAATAATAAGCACTTTTGCTTTAACAACAGTCGGATAATTTTTTGTGTTGAGTACGGGAGAGACGGTGCCAAGCATTCATTAAAGGTATAGGAGGCAGTATCCTCGTTTAAAGGACAGTTTCTTGTTGGCAACATTTGTGCAAATGTTATTCTTTCGATAAAGTATTTTTTATTAGCATGCATACAAGCATGCATATTGAATGTATTTAGATTTTTAAAATATATTTATTTTAAAGCACAAGCTAAAAGATTGGTTCCCAAACTTTTTCAATTCCAAGCACCCCATCAGAATCAAGATTTTTCCGTGTGTCTAATTCTAAAAAAGGCTTAGAAACGGAATATCTAAAAGAAATACTATTTTTCAAATATTAATAAAAAAATATTTTTAATTAAAAGGCTATATTATGTAATAAAAATATCCAGAATGTCAGCAGAATGGCTTGGACGATTTTAACAGTTAGGCAATATAATTTAGTTAATAAATGCATAGAATCTCAATGGAAAATCTTTTTACTGCTACAATTTAAATAATTATAAATGCAGCAAGTAAAGTAAAAAGAGGAAATCTTAAGAAATAACTTAAGACATTTTATGGATAGACTCCAAAAAAACCCTAATTAAACTGATAAATTAATTAATTAAACTGCTAAAGTGCACACCTGATAATATAAAAAAGAAGATAAGAACTATTCTATTTATGTATTAATCAATAAAATTTATTAGGCTATTAAGCTTTCATTAAATGTTTAATTAACGAGATTATTTTGCATGCATCAATCTTAACTAAACTAATTTTTTTCTAACTATTGTAGGAACAAAAAAATTCAAAACAAATAAGGGACCATCCATTAGACGTTGTCGTTTCTTTCTTCCTTTCTTTCCTTACGTTTCTTCGTTTCTAAGAAATAAGAGAAAAAAATCTAAGAAAAAAAAGAAAGGAAACACGTAAGAAAAAGAAAATGATACATTCGGACACTTTTAAGCATTTTTTTTTCTACTTGGACACGGTTGTAGGAATAAAAATTCTCCATTTTAAACATTCCAGTAATTTTTGTTCACTTTTTGATTTCTCAGAAAAATCCTTAGACCAGCATTTTTATGTGTTTTTTTTTTAAAAAACAATGAATAAATGAATAATGTATTAATAAAATAATTCAAACAATGAATAATTTTTTTTGTGCAATTTTTTTAACTGTTATAAGATGATTAATTGCCCTCCTTTAAGGAGGACAGTCATTATTTTGTAAGTTCCGTTTTCCCTCAAAAATGTCCAACGTGTCCTCCTTTTCGATATTTGAAGATTAATCTGTAAATCTCCGTATTCGATCGTTACCGGTAGATGTGACATATTTGTATTTATCATGACTATGGAAAATACGAGAGTTTATGAGATTCATGCGCTACACACAAGAGACCTTGAGAGAATGGTCGTGAATGGCTTTGTTTACTTTTTACTGAAACACGACACGGCACATATGCACGCAGTTGGCTCATTTTTTTTTTTCTTAGTGAATATTCAATCAAAAAAAAATTAATGGAAGTTTTAACGACAAAAATATCTGGAACTTTCTGGAGGTTATATATCCTCATTTCCAAGAGTTGGTATGCTCACAGGATATTTATTTAATATGTTAAATTTAAGTAAGTCACATTAAATTATCACAGTAAGAACAATTCACATTCACACGCATTATTATCACAGTAAGAACAATTCACATTTTACTAATTCATTATCTATTCAATAATTTCCAAATATTTGTACTTTTATTTACAAAGTATATATAACCTTGTTATCAATAGCAGTGTAAAAATTATTTTAATTTAAAATTTAGTGGAATTTATTCACTTATGTAATTAAGTCTCAGTTTTAATAATTAAATTTATTTTTTCCAATATGTTTCATTGTTCGTGTATCTCTTTTTTTTTTTTTTTTTTTTTTTAAAATTTCATTTAAGGATAAAAAAACAAAAAAAGATGGAATTCCATTTCAACGATAATTCAAGAAGGAATTTCCTTTCCTAATACCAACAAAAGATACCATGGTTTTCTACAACATTTGCCGCGGGAGAATTTTATATTGCATTTTTGAGGCAGAGAAGATATTATGAAACACTTGACCACCAATAAGTATAAAAAAACAGTTAGATGCATCAGTTTCAAGTTATAAAATAAAAAGTTTCTTTTTTTAAACTTCTCGAACTATTTTGAAGATGGAAAACAGTTAATTGAAATGGAAGGAACATTTATATTTCATATTTTCGATGCAAGTTACCAGATTTGCGCTCAAACCACCAACATCGTTTATGAAATCTTCATTTAACCATTATTTAGCGTAATGTTATTTTCATAAGTATTTCATCTTAACAAAACAGAAAAAAAAAAATTTTTTTAATTTACTTTTTCTTATTTTGAAATTATTTATCTTTAACAATATATATTTATAATAATATTTTTTTTATAAGTGATCTCCCATGTATTTTTATTTTACCAATTTTGAAAATGTTTTTAAAATGCGTGCTTTGATTTTCTTGTTTTCATTGTCAAGTGAATTTTTGATTTAATATGCACAGTCCAGTCCCATTAATGTGTACTTTCGACGTCAACGTGAAATAACCAATCCCAAAAGACAGGTGGCAGCACATTGCAGTGGAGTGTATATAAAGGATGTCCTAGGGCATCGGAAAGCATTTCAATCGTTGGCGTAATGCAGAAACGTAGCGATTTATCCGACGTCCAAAAGGGCATGATTATTGGCTTTCGGGCCAAGAGTGGAAATATTTCGGAAACGGCTAATTTTGCTAATTGTTCGCGTGCCGCCTTTGTAAAAGTATACCGTGCATGGCAAAAATGGCACTATCCAAAATCAGCTGCGTGGCACATGTGATGCACTATGGGCTATAGATGACAGACGCTAACGAAGGCTACGGAGATGCGTTTGGGCGAATAGACGTGCAACTGTTGAGCAACTGACCGCCCAGCTTAACCAAGGGACTACCAAGAGTGTATCCTCAACAACGGTTCAGTGAACGTTGCTGCGCATGGGCCTCCGCAGCAAACTCCTGATTAATGCATCTATGCTGATTGCTGTTCATCGGCGACGAAGGCTGGAATTTGCACGCCAGTACCGAAACTGGACGTCCACAGAATGGCTACAGGTGGTTTTTTCCGATGAATCACGTTTTATGCTCCATTGGACAGATGGACGTTGGCGTATACGGCGTGAAACGTCTGAAAGCAAACACCCTGCAACATTGCCGGAAGGATCCAAGCTGGAGGAGGGAGCCTTATGGTTTGGGGAATATTTTCCTGGCATTCACTGGGTGCACTCCTCCTTGTGGAAGGCACGATGGATCAGCACAATTACGCAACTGTCCTTGCGGACCATGTCCACCCCTACATGCGAATTATTTTTTCTCAGAATGATGGCATCTACCAGCAGGACAATGCGAGGTGTTATACAGCTCGCAGTGTATGTGCGTGGTTCGAAGAGCACCACGATGAGTTTACCGTACTTCCCTGGCCAGCAAACTCACCGGATTTAAAAACCCAATCGAGATTCTGTGGGAGCACCTCGATCGGGTTGTTCGCGCCATGGATCCTCAACCGCGTAATCTAGCGCAGCTGGCCACGGCACTCAACATCCCAGTGAACACCTTCAGAAACCTAATTGACTCTCTTGTCTCTTCTTTGCACGTCTCGCAGCGGTCCTCTCTGCCAAAGGTGGTTAATCTGGCTTTTGACAGGTGGTCACATTAATGTGACTGGACTGTGTATTTAAGAGGACACAATACTCAAAAAATGGTCAATTTGTACATTAAGGTAAATTTTAAAGCTGCACGCTCAAAATTTCGGAAGCAATTAAGTTTTTATTGAAAATGATAGATATTTTAATTAACGACTGTAAAACAAACCTTTAAACGCAAGTGTGGCATTTCCTTCATTAGCGTTACAGCCTAAGTACTATTGAATTATTTAATTTTATTTTTGTTGATACAAGAGGATAAAAGAAAATACAATCATTAATTTGGATTGTTTTTGTTTACATTATCCATACGTTGTCCCGAGAAGTTTGTTCTTAGTTTTTGAGTAAAGTTTATTCAAAACAAACCATCTGTTACTAAAAAGTGTTTCTTTTTATCCTTCAGCTTAGAGTTTCTTTTAGATTCTTCAATTAGTCTACTGAAGGAAATTTCTTTAATTTATTTTGTATTTCCATTAGCAATATGCCAAAACCAAAACATAAATGCTTGGTTATAACAGAAAAGTTATGAAGTGATGGGGCTCAAATGCAAAAATTAAAATGATATTTTTGAAATCCTTTCTATCTAATGCTGGGAATGTACAGAAAGATAAACCTCATTATATGTTCAAAACAAAAATCTTATTATTAATGTACCTCAGAAAACAATGTATGTAAGTGAAAGACCAAAGTATGTACTTGTAGATGTTAACATGATATCCAAATTGTTTGTAAATCTTGCAAATCGTGTAGCACATGTAAAAGCATCCCATGTGTTGTTTTAAGAAAAAAAATATGGATTTTCCCACAAGTTAAAAGTTGTATGTGATATATGCGGATAACTTGAAAGGGAGACATTCTCCTCAAAAAAAAAAAAAAAAAAAAAAAAAAAAGATTGTAGTATCAAAGCATTGAAATACGCGTAAGAATGCAAAATCAGACCTCAGAATATTGTATATCAAGAATATTATATATTGAATGTGAAGGCCTTAAAAATTCGTGCAGTGTCCATCATCACAGATCTTCTGATTCAAATTAAATGGAAGGAGCGTATCTATGGAAAGATAATCAAAAAATAGGCTTACGATACACCACACTTTGAAGTTTGGAAGAATAAATTATTAAAAACCTCTTACGATATTATCAGAATGCAATTCTTAGAAATAAGGAGGATATAAATTCTATGAAAACTACCATTTATGCAACACTATTGCATAACAGTTCTACGGATATAATTAGTTGTTGTTGTTGTCGTATCCCTCGTGGAAGGAGGGAAGAGGGATGCAGCTTCTGTTCTGATGGAGCACCCGTAGGTAGTAGTCTGACTTTGGCTCCGTGACTCTCTTACAGTCATAGTAGACCGGTACCTACGGCTTAAAGTGAATTCCGAACCACTACAAACATCCATGGCCCCGTTGGGACTCGAACTCGAACCCTGTGGAACCGAGCGCCAGAACGCTGAACGCTCGGTCATTCAGGCCCCATAACTAGTGTCTATACACCATAATTAGTGTCTATACACCATAATTAGTGTATATACACCATAATTAGTGTCTATACACAATATAATAAGTGTCTTTCAGGTATAGACTCTTGGTGCTTTGATCAAAAGCAATAGAAAATTGTGAAAATCTGGTCCATATAGATCTCATATAAAAACACCCATTAAGGTAAATGATTTGCCAAAAATTATGCCAATTTTTCAAAGAGTTTCCTCAAATGAACTTCTTGAACTCTGTGTGAGAAGCCAGTGTGTTTTCCAAATGAAGAACTGAAACATACAATGATGTATGAGTGAACAATGAAAAAGAATTAAATATACTAAAAACAAAGAATACTCTAATTTTAAAAGGAAGGTCTTGCATATAATCTGGGGTCTTTTGATTAATAAAGAAGAAATTTTTAAAATTCTGTCAAAATATAAGATTGGTAAATATTTAACAAATAAAAAGTGTAGCCTAGATTCCTCTTGTTTTCCATTTTCGATACTATTTTCAGAACATAAAAATTATTAATTTTCGATATTTAAGAAATATATATGCATGTATTATATATACCTTTATGCTTCAATTAGTGTAACAGATAGTATTTTCCATTTAACTTCAAATAAATTCATAGTCAAAGATAATTTTTTTTTCCAAGATTTATTTTTCTCGATGATTTTTTTTCATTTACTTACTTGTGTATAAAACACATATTTTTTATTAGAAATGTATTCATGAAATGCTTTATATATGACTACATTTAGGCAGTGCTCATAACTATAATGTGTAATAAGTACAGGATTTTTGTTTAAGGGGCTCTTGTTTACAAAGGAAAACTTACTTTTAATGGCTTTTTCTCCATGTACATTTGTATTTGAGGTAGAGGATTTATTGTTTTGTTCTTTTATATTGTTCATGTTCTTTATAATGGATGTAATTAGCCTTGAGATATTTAATATTTAACGTTAATATAATTTATATAATTTTAATCATTAAATAAATTGATTAATTTTAATAATTTTTCACTATATATCAGAGTAAAAATTAATAATAAATCTAATTTTAGATGTATCTAAAAATCAACCCACATAATTGTGCAATATAATTTAGAAGTGTATAAAAAAAATCAAATAAAAATGCCAATAATTAAATAAATTATAGGAATATTAATAATTCCAAAATTATTTAATGTTTTTGAAATTTTAATTAAATGTGCTGTTTAAAAGATTTTTTTTTTTTTCAAAATGTTTTTTTTCTAAAAGAATAATGAAAAGCAATGCAGTCACAACTTTTATATTTTTTAAAAAAATAAAAAGAGCTGAAAAAGTTCAGTGTTCTTAAAATATTTTTGTTATTACAGGTGATTATTTGAAAGCAAAAAAATTTTATTATCATAGGAGATAAGAACTCAGTTCTATTCTTCTTAGCTATACTAAAACCTTTTATATGTAGCAAGGCAATACCTTACTTACACAGACAGCAATACAATATATATTCCAAACAATAAAAACCACAAAGTTTCAAATTGCTAGGTGAGTGGTCAATGTTCAATGCCAATGTCAATATTATTTCCGTGGCTCTATCTTTTTATCCGATTTATATCATTTTGTCTCTGTTATCCAAATTCCAGCTTTTATAGAATTGCACTTCTCAGTGATAAGAATATTTTTCATTAAAAGAAGAAAGGTATGTACATTCATATATAAAATCAGTATTTACATTAAAGAGCATATACCTAACTAAAAATCTATACATAAATTATGTTTTACAATTTATTGACGAAAAAAATACGCATAAAATAACAGCATTCCTTCCAATTAAGATAATTATTTTATAAAAGTTAGTTGTTTCATCAAAATACATTTAGTATTCAATGACAATGGCTGATCATATAAAATATCGAATCAATACATATTTAATAAAAAAAAATTATGAATTTGTTTTTTATTAAACAATAGGCTGTATGACATTAGTTTTTAATCAGGGACCTAATGTTTCTTTGTGCATCATTGTAAATTTTACACTCATTATGAATGAAGCAGGAAAATGATTTTTACCTAATGTTTATAATGTATATCCTCAGGTTAATATTTTCTTTGGGTAAACAAATTTCTTTCGGATCTTGTGAATTTCATGGACAGCTTGTTTTAATACTTTGTCAGCGAATATTTTATTTAAATTTTTTGTTCTTTATTTTTGTATCTGCCCACACAGTCTTTGCCATTCAACATTTTAATACTTTTGTTTGTTAAATGATTTTCAATTTTGTTGTTGCAGCTTATGAACACTTCAGATTTTGAACAATTTCTTCTCTTATTTGAGAGAGAGTTCTGAATGTGAGGCTCTTCAAGATTTTTCATTGCGAATGCTATGATGGTTTTGGTATACAGTTTGCGTATAGCGAACACCGGTAGTAGAGATGCTAAAGCTAATCTACTACCTTAATTATAAACTTTTAAAAATTGCCACGAATAAGTAAATTTATTGATGTTTGGCAACACAGATCTGATGCATTTACAAAGCCAAAGTCGATTTCATTCTATTTCCTCTATCTTACTTTCATCATATCGCGAGAACTAGAAATTCCGATTTATCTCATATTCTGTGAACGTCTACACGATCGCGGTATAACTGTAAAAACGCAAACGTGTATAAATGCTGCATTTTTGTTCAATTCCTGCCAGTTTTAGTCGAGTTTATCCTTCTATCGCTATCGAATCTATTGTGAATGTGTATTTATGATTTGCATGCTAATCTCGTAAACGAACATTAGACAATAGTGAAGCATCAAAAAGTGTACAAACGAGCGTGATTCATTTCATGCATGGTTGGTGTGCTAATTTCATTGACTATGCTTCTAAAAATCAAGAAAATATTCTGAAGTGTATTTAATTTTGATTTTACAGGCACTGAAGTAAATGAAGAAAACCCCAATGTGTCATTTACTAAAACTTCTGATGGCAACAGACAGTATGAAACCTAATAAACTTAATCGGCATTTGAAAACGATTTAGTAGTGAGTATTTAACAAACCTCGATAATTCTTGCAATTAAAATAATATAAAGAAAAATCTTTTTTTATAAAAAACTTTTGTCTGTGAACGAAAAGCTTTATTTCCCTCTTATAAAGTTTCATATAAAGTAGCCACATGTAAATAGCCTCATACTATTGGTGAATAACTTGTTTTGAGGGCAGAAATTGATATTATAGAAACTATATTTGGAGATAATTTTTGCATAGCAATTGCCATCCATACCTCTGTCAAATGATACTGTACCCTTTTCGAATTGGTGATATAGCTGAAGATGCACAACATCAGCTTTTTCTAGAAGTTGCTTGGCAAATTCTGCTTATCATTACCAATGGGAGACCCACTGGCAATGATACATAGAATAAAAAACAGAACATATTTTGAAATGTGTTTCAAAAACGATAAACTTGTGTTGCAAGAAAAGGATAAAATAAGTGAGACTCAAATTTGCTCTTTCTTTTCTCTAATTCATGTCCAGCGAATGTATGATATTGTTCATATTGATGAAAAGCGATTTTATTTGAAAAAAAATCAAAATGATCTTCGATATTCTTTCGAATCAGGAAGTTCCTCACAAAAACTGTAAAAGAAATTGCTTTATTACAAAGGTAATGATACTTATTGCCGTGCCCGTCCCAGATGGGATTTATACATGCAAGGCTGTTTTTGATGGCAAGATCAGGATTTGGCCTTTTGTTATTCAAGAAACAGTTGACCGTTAACAGTGCTAAAGGAATCCTTGTGACAAAGGATGGTGTGGAAGTAACAGTGGAAATCACCCGAAAAGAATATGTTCATAATTTAATTGAAAAACTCCATTCCATTAATAGGTTATTGCGAGTCGACAGTAAAAATATGAAGATCATATTGCAACAAGATAACGCAAAAACCCCATTGCGCTGTAGCTGAAGCCAAGTAGCCGCCAAGAGATCTAAAGATGGATAGAACATTCAACTGTGTCAACCTTCGAAAAGCCGTGAATTTAGGATTCTTTAATACATACGAAAAATACATTAAGTTGCGTCTACCAACGTAAACCACCATATTCAAGCAGTTTATATTTTATTCACTGAGTTAAATATTGAAACATTAAACAATGCTTTTTTTTTTGTTGTTGTTGTTTAAACAAATGGCTCCACTATTGCTAAAAAATGATAAACCTATCAATTGTTTTAGATCTGAATATCTTGTTTTCTTAATTCTGCAAAAACGAATAAAATGTTGTAGAAATAAGATATCTCTGATTGATTGACTGAGGAAACATCAAATATCCTTGAATTAATTCCAAGATCAGACAATATTGTCCGGTTGGCATGTATACAAATACCTAACTATTTTGAATTATTCAGATCATTTCAAAGATTCTTTTTTTCAAGAAGTAACTTCCAGCTGGGCAGGAAAGATAAAAAAAATCAGAAAATTTCTATCTACAAGCTAGTCAATTAAAATGGCTGAATCTGTGTTACAAGGTGTATCCTCAGATGTTGTTAAAGATATCGTAAAACCTGAGTGTACAAAAAATTGGCCTACTGTGAGAATTCCTATTTAATTTGACTAGTGATTTTAAATTATTTTTTTAATTTTATTTTGAAGTTGTATTGTTGACATACGTGGAGTGGATACTAAGTGGGAGTATGTTTTGTCCTACTTTGAGTTAAATTACTTATTTATAATTTATTAGATCTGTGTTTTTTTTTCATTTATTACTGTAATTTAGCAAAAAGCCTCGTTTTGTTATAATTAATTTAGAATAAATAGAGTTTCAAAAAAGAATTATGAATGTTTATATGTAATTATGTCTGTATTTTTAAAGAAATCTGTAACCTTATTTCTAGTTAATAATATTTATCATGAAGGTGTGGTAATGCGGAAAATTAGCTTTCATAAATCAGTTCAACTGCACCGAAATTGAAGCAAGCAAATTTGACACACGTAGCCCAATAATTTGCCAGAATAATCATAAATAATATAAATTTTTATAGAATACACATTAATAACACGTTTAAATAAGTTAAGTCACTCACTCTCATTTGTTATATACTGTAAATATCAATAATTTTTAGATTATCTTGTTATATTTAATTTCTGATTAGAAAAATCTTGTTTGTTAATTTCCTCACTGTAATGAAGCTACTCAATCCATTATCTCAGCTTGCAAAGATTTCATTGAACTATGCATGGCTAAGTTCGATCAATTGGAATGAGCTTCATAAACATAGTTTTGTTTTTATGTTTTGTGTTCCTCACGCAGTGAGTGGGAAGCACCGATATCATACTTGATAGTTTCTGACAGAAATTAATATTGTTATAAATTTTTTTGGAAATGAAGTTCTTGAGCTTGAGTTTTAAAAATATATTTACACAAAACACGATATACATAGTTTTACATTTCAAATGTTATAGTATGTAGCAATTGTATGATTTGTTGATAATAAAGTCATATGACTTGTATCGAAATTAATTAAATTTCGAAATATGGAATTTGGTATCGGAAATACGGATTCAATACAAAACTAATTTATTTATATATACATTAAGTTTTAAAATTAATTTAGAATTAGAATGGAATTTTAAAAATTACTAATTAATTATTTAATGTTAAGATAAATGTATCTTCTATTTCAGTTATGGATATATTCATTAATACATTTTGTATTTTTAAGACAAGTAATTTTTCCCTTATTCTTCTTGTAGCTTCGAAATTTTTAGAATTCTTAACATTGAATATTTTTAATTGAAATATTGAATAAATTTTTAATAGGTTTATAAGAATATAATTATTATATTCTTAAATAGAAAAAATATTCAATTGATCTCTGAATATTTGTTTTGACATGCTATCTTTACATTAAATATGTTGTTTAATTGAAATACGAATTATTTTAAATATATTAAGTAATATATAAAAGATTCCTTTAAAATTTAGAAGCATCAAATGATATTTGAGTTTTGATCGAGTAAGGAAAAAATGCTTATATATTTACTATTATTTTATTATATTTGCTTAAGCAAAAATAGAGTTTTGTAGTAAATCCAAAATTGCATGCATCCAATTTTTGAAAAAATAGAAAATCGTTATTTAGGGAAAAAAAATACGTCAGGCATAATTAAAATAAACAGTTGCGTATAGGTAATGAATGAATAAATGTCATATATAAGTTTTTGAATAAATATTGTTTAACAAATCTTATTTTTTGAGAATTTTATTATTTCTAGATATAACATAATTCTTTCTAAATATAAAAGATCTTCTATGGAAAACGAACGCGCTTACGAAATTTAGTTTAAGATATAAATGGGAAATTACGAATTACTTCTAGTCTTATCACAGTCTTACACATAATTTATAAACTTTATTAAAAACAATCTTACAAAAAAATTTGGATATTTATCAAGATAATGTACAAAAAAGGAATAAATAAAATATACATTAGTCGTAGAGAAATATTCAGCAATTTTTACAAATTAAAAAATTTAGCGAGGAAGTGTGAAAATTATCCATGGTGGAGAAGAATTTACAAATGGTAAATATTAATAAAATTATAATTAAAATAATTTTAAATTTAAAATATTTATTTGAAGTAGTTATTGTAGAAACATTTAGCAATATATATTCTCCGACAAATTACACATCTTATTTATTTCTTTAAAGAAAGATAGATGGGGCTACAGTATGGAAACTCTTTGATATGGATCCTTTTAAGAAGTTTTCAAACGGTTCGAATTATTAAAATGATTTCAAACGCCCATTACTACTTCTTTTTTTCCTCCTTTTCTGCCCTCTTTTTATCACTTTTTCTCAATGGCTGAGGAACACTTGGCTTCTTTGAGTTGAGTTGAGTTATTTCCTTTCAAGATTACTTACAGCTGTATTGTACTTTTTTAACTCTGATGCAGGAATGGAAACAGATATGGACCAACTAAGCAGCCACCTATGATGTCTTTCCATGTATTTATGGCGAAGCTCTTTTTGTACCTCATTGGAACATACAACGTGTGAGTCTGCTTGTGACTTTGAGCGTTGTACTGATTGAAAACATCTTTCCGAGTAAAAGTAGCCTCATGGGAAAACAAAACATAAGCTAGGAAATTCATGTCTTCTGATTTTCTGTAGAAACCACTAAGATGAAGATAATACTGCAACACACAGAATATTAATTTTCGGGGTGCAGTAATTGTACCTTTGGTGATGAAAATAATGCAAAGACTAAGCCAGAAGAACAGGGCTGCAAGAAGACTCTCGAAAAGTCGCGTTTAGATCTGAGTATGACAGTTTTAATGTTGGTGGTGAAGCGTTTTTTTACCTCATTGGAACATACAACGCTTGAGTCTGCAGATTCCCACCTTGAGCGATGTACTGATTGAATACAGTTTTAATCGCAAGGTAAATCAATTGCACAGTTTTAATCTGTGCTTAGAAAACCAGTTCGCTGCAATCTGGACGGAATTCAAATGATATGCTTTGATAAAAAAAAATATACAAGATAATAAATAAAAAAGGTGCAAATAAAATATATATTAATTGTGGAGAAAAATTCAGCAATTTTTAGAAATTAAAAAATTTAGTGAGTAAAAATTTATACATGGTGGTGAATAATTTACAAATGACAAATATTAAAAATAATTTGAAACGCTCTGAAAACAAAAATTGAGAAAATTAATGCTGTTTAAAATATTAATTTGTAAAATTTTTAGAAATATTGATTAATTATATTGTAAAATATTTATTAATTATATCAGAAAAGTATATAAAGTTGTTTTTCTAAGAGTACGTTTTGCAACAAAACAAGATATGTACAGGATGCATAAATTAGAACATAAGTATTAGTTAGGATAATGGCAACATCTTACAAACTTTAGGACATACCTTTTAGCAAGTAAAAAATATAAGAAATCTATAAAAAAATAAAAACAATAACATTTGTTTTCATAGCTTTTATGTTTATTTTTCCGAGTTATCTAAATCTTAATTTTGGTCTCCACGTGTAGTTCTTAATGTCCTCTAAAAGTCGTGTTTTATTGGAGACATGTACTTTAATAAATTCATCATATCTTTTTTTTTTTTTGTTTCTTTTGAAACTGTTCTACCATTAGGATACAATTATGGTTTATTTATATTTTTTAAGATTGCTGGCCTACCTATTTTTGCTTTCTTTGTGTCAATCACACGGAAGGTTGTTCGTTCCGTCAAAATTATATTTGAACTGAATGCCTCTTGGATTTGATTTTTCTTGTTTTATCCGTCGCTTATTAAGCCACTTGACTTGTTAGTCCACTTGTTGATTTTTTTCTTTGATAATAAAATCTTCCAATGGTTTTGTGGAAAGGTAAAAATTGAACAAAGAATAATTTACTAAATTAAAGAAGAAGAATTTAGTTCTTTAATGAATAATAATAATAATTTAGTCTTTATTTCAAAGTTTATATAAAAATATCGATAAAAAGTGGATTTCTGAAATTATTATACAACTTATTTAGAAGCTATAAAAAATGAGCTGTCTGACCTAGAAAACATTTCTTTGAATGAAATGAGTAAACCCTTTAATAATTAAAAAGAATATTACTTACCCCATTAAAATTTACAAAAATCAAGAAATATTAAAAAATGGACTTAACTGCCTTGGGTTCTGAGCAACTCATATGTTCAGTAAAATTTATTTATCCTATTTATTCTTCTAGAGGAAGATAGATGGCGACACTAAATATGCACTAGATTTGATTTTGCATAAAAAACAAAGAGGAACTGATTGCACAGTAGAGTATGTTTGAAAGAAACTGCGAAGAACAATGAAAATACAGAAATAGCACTTGAAAAATTTCATTCCAAGAGAAAAACAAAAGAGAAGTCTGTAATTACTCCAAGTCAAGTGGACACTAGGTAAAATCGTGTGCAAAGTGCATCGCAGATGGTTGGCAACCAGTGCTAAACTAGAAATATTGAAGAGGGCCATGTGACAGTTCCAGTATCTCTGCCCTTATTACTTTCATTTCTATTGAATCAGAAAGTGAATCAAACTCATTTTAAGTAGATAAAAGTCACAAAGCATGTGACAAATATATCCTGAACTTTATCGAAGAGTAGGTATTTTCAGAACATGATAAATAATGTTTTTTCTGTTCTCTAAAAAAATTCGTGTAACGTGGCACAACCATATAATTGTTTAAGATGATAGGGACATTAATATAGTATATATATATGTGTCGTAGAACCACGTTATATATGCTTTTAAAGACCCCTAATATATATAATTTTTATAATAACATCCTATTTGCTCTTTTTTTTTTATTTCCAATCCTTCTGGTTGTTACGCTAACCCTATATTCTTTCACATCCTCCCATCAAACTTCATTTTTTTTATAATCACTGACGTAGAATTTCTCTTGAGAATCACTTCCTATTTTTCACTATTCATGATCTGCAGACTGATAGCCTAAACGATTTTTAAAATTTGTTTTATCGGCCATTCTCTGCCTTTGAGATGCCTGACAACTTTCGTTATTGCTGCCTTCAGAAATGGATCTCATTTCCTTAATCTTCCAATAATACAACAAATTAAAATTAATGATTCAAGTTAGTCAATTCATTTATCTGTTGATTTCACTGTTCCCTTCGATTATACTTTGCAGCCGCCTCCGGGTTCATGTATATATATATAAGCTAATAATTGCTCTCTATCTATTAAAGCTCTCTGCGCCAATAATAAATGTCCTTTCAATCACTATATATATATATATATGTATATTACATATATATACACAAATATTTATATATGTATATATACATATATCTATAGTGATTGAAAGGACATTTATTATTGGCGCAGAGAGCTTTAAACCACAATGAATAAGCCACTGTGAGTCTGTTGATTTATTAATAGCAACAATTTTGATTAAATGACTTTCAGAACATGATATGATTATTCTAAGAAGACTGACAAACCCATGACAGCTGAATGCAGGACGTAGAAATTGATACAGAATAAAAGATAAATAAAACATTTAATTGGTAAGCAAATGATTTTAATGAAGCGAACTCCACAGCCAGAAATCGATAGCAGTCATATCGTAAGACCACAGAAAGTAATCTCTTTTGATCATTTTGACTTTACAGATTTTGTATATATATATATATATATATATATCACTCGATTAGTATAGTGGATGGCGAGCAAATATACTTAAATGTCATGATTTTTAAAGCAGATAACACTCACTAGTAACAGTTGCCATTTTGCTGCCAGAAATTCAGCTTTCGCAAAAGAAAACTGATCAACAATTAAAGACAAGTTGGTGAATTTGATAGAAATTCTGCATCCATATGAGAGTTGATATTCACAAGCACTGAAATAGGGAGTTTAGAATACGTTAAACAACCTCTGAAGTTCTCGTTTCCTTTTGACAACGCCCTGTTTAAAAAAATTTTTGGAATCTTTGTCGGTAACATGTGCAGAGGTTGCAATGTAATAAAATTAAATATTCTGCTGCAATTCAATAAATAACTAAAATTTCAATTTTTTATCTTATCAAGATATGTACATTGAGATGAACAGAAGAGCATGGAATTTTTACTTTTTCAATGAATATGCATGAATTTAAATTTTCAATTAAAATAAGTGGAAATGTTCCAAAATACCAGTTTTAAATGAGATCTTAACACCGCTCATTTAAGCAATGAAATATACTACTACTTTTCGATGAAAAATCAAATTTTGAAGAAAAAAAAAGAATATTTCCGTACTTATTTCCTCAGATCTTTCTGGCTAATTGCTTAGCGCTCTGGCCATTGGTATCATAGGCTACATGTTGGAATCCTGGTGGTGGTATGGATGTTTGTTAGTGGTTCTGAATCCAAGTTAAGCCGTAGGTCCCGGTCTAATTAGCCCAAAATGTGCAAAAAATGAAAGCAGAGCGGCAAACCAAACCTCAGATTTTCCCACAGAGTACGTTCTAAATAATAAACCGTTGTTTTTTTTTTTGCCAAGTGTTAAAAATAGTAGCTATTTATTATTTGTCTGTAATTTAACGGAATTTGTTTCTCCAATTAACTAGTTTGTAAAAAAGTAATATGTTATGTATTTATACTACATTTGCAGTTGTCTGTGTTGAATTTTGGAATAATCAAGCAATTTATTAAGTTTCTTTTATTGATTTTTAAGAATGGAATTTCATTAAACAAATCCAAGTCGTTACAATTATGCAGTACGTTTAAGTGGCACATATAAAAAAATGAACCACAGTACAATGTGATTTATTATTTTTGTATATAGTTGCAAGGTACAGAGTTAAGCCCTGACCTATATTACTTAGTATAACAAGATTTACAAGCAATATATATGAATAAATACACAATGATTAAGCCATATTTTTTCAGATTATTTGTTGAAAGCTAAATTTATTGCAAACAAGACAGTTTATTCATAGCAAACAAAACTCAAGCGAATCAGCGATTTTAAAACATTAATTGTAGATTTCATCTGAAGAAACATGGAGTGAAAGATTTCAGTATTGGAAATGTTATAATTTGTTACGTTTGGCCGTTTTCTTTCCTATCTAAATGTACAAAAAATGACGAATATTTTAAAGAAAACCAGTGTATTTAATAAAATGCCTTAATGTTCATTAAAAGTTTTTAATGAAATATCATAATACTTTTCAGGGAAAAAAAACAACTCAATTTGTTTTCAACTCTTGCATAAGTTATTATACGAAGCAGTACTTTAAAAGCATTTTTAAATTACTTAACTTTTTATCAAATTTTCGATTCATTAGAAATATCTTATCGTTAATTATAGAATAAAATTAATTCCACTATTATTGAAAACTTTAAACAAACAATAAATTTTAACGTTCTTTGTAATTAACAACAGAAATTTCTCAAATATGAATAACTTGTTTTTTATTGAGTTAAATGTTTGCTTTTTTAAGTTATGCTTTTAATTGTCTGCATATGTTTTAGCATATTTCAGTATTCTTAATTCTTAAATATTGTTTTACATTTCATATGATTTCACTGATTGTAAAAGAGGCGAGCAAAATTTTCTTCTTTTAATGCACTTTATATAAAGTTTGTGTTCAACTTCTTTACTTAGAACAGTAGAAAAAAAAATAAACCAAAGTAGGGATGATAAAATGGAAAAATCATTAATATCTGCTTTCACTCCATGATCAAAAATTGAAATTAAAAATAATACAAAGATGAAGAGATTTTTCGCAATATTTATTCTACAGCATATCAAAGAAATGGTAAATGATCATCGACACATATACCTACAGGTCGTTCTAGTTATATACATAGAACTAGGAGCAATATTAAGACATAGACTTGGCGGTAGTATAAGAAGTATTAGAACAAATATAAGAAGGTATATCAATGTCCACCTGACATATTAAAAAAAACTTTTATCAAAATGGTACATGAGGCATTCAAATATTATAGAAAGTTACAATTTCGAAGCAGTGAAACATACAAAACTTGATAATAAACGTCACAAATTTTTCCTTTTCTTATAAAAAAGGGTTTTAGTACTAATCACTATGATATGATAGATAGCACATGAAACTATTATTATAGTTGACAGCTGAAGTAGTTCCAGTTTATAACAGAGTAAAAAGAGAAAATAACACTTTTACAAGCCATTAGAAAACATTAGTTACAAATATGCTTCCCTCCGTGCAACTAGATCCAAAATATTGATAATAAATAAAATCATCCATTACAAATCACAAGTACAACTGCAGAAGACTTCTCGTTTAGGCGGCGCCACTTTTTTCTTGATCGATCACTAGTAAGAAAATTATAAAATCTTCATTAATAATCAATAAAAAGTAAAACTTCAAAAGTGTTCAGTTTAGATTTCAAATGTTGTAAGAAAACGCGTTTTCAGAAGTTTTTAAGCAATTATTCACATATTTAATTCAATAAATTACAGTTAAATAAAGAGAAAATTGATCGTTTTCTTACAAAAAATTGTGCGACCAAACTGAAGATCAAAATAAAGTTATATTGAAATTTTCATGTTTTTATGTCATGTAAAAATGTGTACGTTCTATAAGCAAGCATATAATAATTCTATCTATATGTATAAATATGGATATTTGTATATGTGTATATTCCAATATTGATTTAAAACTATCCACTTCCCACTTAGAGATACATTTTGTTTTATTGGTGTGTAGCCAAAAATCGCAAAATAATTGTCATTATTTATTTTTAATTAAATAAAAAACTTATTTTTTAATGTTAAACTGAAATTTCATCCAGGGTGTCTGGTTCTATCTGTTGGTGGGATGGTGCTTAGCGATGTCGTAATCAGTTCCGTCTATTGTTTTTGCTATTTTGTGTGTAATCTGAAATTATTTTGAAAATAAACTAGAAAAATTTTGAAATTTATGTAATTGTATTTTTTTATCTTAATTGTTTTACATTTTTTTCATATATAAGCATAATAATTTTTTTTTTTTTTTTTTTACATTTTAAATTCTATATTTGAGTAGAAATTCCGCATTTTTCTTTAAGTTTTTCTAATTGATAGTTTTTAATCTTCAGCGTTGTTTTGCGGTCGCCATTGTGATTTTCCTTGGTTTCTTTGAGCAATTTATCGATATTATTCTTTAATAAAATTTACCAAGAATATAAATGTTTTGCTTTCTCTAGCTACAACGTTGGGTCATATATATTAGCAATTAATAACTTTTTAAAGATTAAATACAGCTAATAATTTATCATAAACTTAAAAAAAAAAAAAACTAATAATTTATTACAGCCATATAACATTTTTCTATACTAACTGGATAAAAAAAAGTACTAGCTTTCCCAACATATATATAGAATAAGGATTACAATTATCGAAAATGTTTTTTATAAATTTAATATTCTGAATCTACTAAATATATACTGCTGGAATTTGCTGTATGATTTTATTATGCGAGTAAGTCGTAAATGATATCTAAAAACATAAATATGTTTCGGAATGTAATATTAACAAAGCAATGCATTATAGCAAAGCTTTTTTACATATTTAGAAAAAAGCAGCAAAAATCAAGAGTGCTTATTACCATAAACTTACTTCAACCTTTCAGTTACCTTCATTAGTAAAATGCTTCAGATACAACCGAAACTGGTATTAAGTTCTTATTATATATATGATTTTTAATATAAAAGAATCATGAGTATTTAACATAAAATAAAATTATAGTATGATAAAATTAATAAAATTTAGATAACAGTTAAAAGCAATTATTTATAATATTAAGAAAATTATAAAGAAATAATATAGAAACATGCATCTAATTTTTATTTCCTTCATAAAGTTCTGCATGCAATAAAAATGCCCATTTTTGATATTAAAAAAAAAAAAGGATAGTTTGAATAGAAATTTTTAATTAAAAATAGTAATTAATCTATTTGAAGTTATTTGTGTAATAATGAGTGAAATGAAATATTATCTAACGTATTTCATGTACTATCTAATGTAATTTGTCTAATGCATTTCATGCATTACCTAATATATTTTATGTATTCATTCATTCATTATCTAAAAGTATTTCATGAGTGAAATTAAATTTTATCAGAATCATTTTAGATTAAATGAAGATAAATATTTCGGTTGGATTCAGAAGTTTTATTTAATTTTCTTTACAAAGAAATTCATATGGTGACATTTATTCTTAAAATTATAAATAGTTTAAATTTTATGTAGTTTTATAGATATTTTTTAAATTATACTTTAGTTTGTAGGTGGAATCTAATTGCTTTATATTTTAAACTTCAGGTGAATGATGGAGTCTTATATATACTCAGGTTCATATATAAGTAGATATCGGTTGGAAACATTATTTATTTCATCATTATTATTTAGAAAAGAAATTTAAATTATATTAAAATGAAAAGAATAAAACTCACATTTGAAGATGATTAACAAATTTCAAGCATGAAGAGTGAAAACAACATGCAATGCAAGCAAAGTATAAAAACAAGTAAAAGAGCATGCTACAGCAATACTTAACATAAATTTGATATAAGAAGCTCCATTTTTAGAACTGATGGATTTGATTTTTCCAACAATGATTTCGTCTTTTCTTTTCACTAATATTGTTAAAAGAAAGAAAAAATTCAAAACGTGTTATGCTTATGAATCAGCAATTACTGCAAAACGCTTATAATAGCAGCCAACCACTCCCACATGTAGTATCTGTCTTTCTGGAAGTTTCGTTTTTTATTATTATTTTTTTTTTTTTTTTTAACTTTTGATTTGTTATGCATACAATTAAAATCGCCTCGCAATAGCTGAAGAAAAGTGAAATTTCGTAAATGGATTATTTTTCGCTACGAAATTACTAGAATTTTAAAAAATATTTAAGTTTAGAAAGATTTAATACTTCATAATATTTTTTTTTTTTCATTTATTCCTTTAAAGGAATATTTTTGTATAGTTTGCTTTAAAATAGCTGTAGGTTTAATTACATCTATTGAATATCACAGATGAATACATTTTATTTGTTCGGCAATACAAATAGACGACCCGTAAATTAAAAATAAAATATTTGCTAAAAATTAGCTAAGAATTGAAATTAAAGAAAAAAGGTATATTCCTATCAATGGCGGATTGGATAAAATATCCAATTTGTTACCTTCTTTGGTTGGTAAAGGATTCTTTTCCTGAGTTTCTGTCGGTTTCAATTTCGACGGATCGAATGATTCAATTCCTTGAAGAATGGCTTTGCTACCCTTCTCCTGTTCGATGACTAAAAAAAAAAAGAAATAGATATGTCAATCGAATACATTATTGCTATGATGAAAGGGCCACTTTAAATAGCTTCGATTTGCTTCATCGAATGTACTACTTGTTGATATGTATGGCATGGAACTATTTGAATTCCTATGATTAGTGATAGAATCAATATATCATATTAATAAAAATGATTGAAAGCGGAAGTAATACATCTATAAACATTTACCCAATTTTCGGTTTATACATCCATTAATAAGTGACTATTTGAAACATATTTGTAAAATTCGTTGTTCTTTTATCCTAATTTTAATTGAAATGGTTGATTTGACCTAATAATCATAAAACGATTACATCAATAACAAAGAATGTTCGCTTTAAATAATGTGAGAAGAGAAAGATGTAATAAAAAAAATCCTGTCCATTTGCGAATCTGAAAAAAAAGGGGAGGGGGCAGATTTCTATTACATCAAAAGCTATCTTTAAGCTGAAAAATGCTTTTATGTCCTTTTGTCCCATAATCTTATGAATAAAATCTAATAGAAATCCTGATTAAGACTGCAGTTTATTTTGATGTAAATTTGAGATGAGGACACATACTATATTTTTTTTTCAAATATTCATTTAAAATATTTCTTTAATATTTTGACGAACTCTTACGATTACTGTACACATCTTCGAATAAAATTCATTTGCTTGAATAATATATTTTACTGAAATTGAATAAATTTGGCTTCATATGTTTATCGAGTCAGACTGTTTGGTGTTAATTTTTTCTTATACAAAAGCAAGCGACTTTTTTTTTTTTTTTTGAAATCTTTTCAGGAAGGCCTTCTTACTTACCTGTCAGAATTAACATGATGGGTAGCGAAATTATCATAGAATAAACAAAATATCCCTTTACAGAATTTTCTTTGTCTTAGTTGTATTTAAATGCGAAAAACTTTGAAATAAGAGCAATTACTGAAATAAATGTATACAAAACTAACGCATTATCTTTAAAATATAATCAGAAACACTAACTTAATTTGAAAGTCTTGTGACGTTCTTTAAGATTTGATTTTTAAAAATATTAAGGAACACACGTCAAATTTAAAAGTTTTAACCTAAATTCATTTATACACTAGGTCATATGCAATTTTTTTTTCAGCAGTAAAATAATTATGTTAAACATCAGGTGTCACAGCGAAGATCTTTCATGTTTTAATAAAAAAAATTAGTATTTATTATTAATTTTAATAACAGTCAGTAAAAAAGGGGTCAACATAAAAGAGTAAGATCAAAACTGTAAATGAATATTTTCTTCTAAATAAAAATTCTTAAAATGCATATGAAGAAAGACAAATTTTCTAACATATCTACAAGTTCTTGAAATTCATATCATACAGTTTCAGTCAATAAGAATAACAGCATTTCATTTCAATCCTTTCATGCAATTATAACTTTATTTTTCTTATGAAATTCACACCAATTTAATATGCACCTAAATTTTTCAAATTGAAAACTAATTTTTTTTCTTACATCATACCGAAAGAGTTATTTCATGCAATTCGAAGAAGCAGGTTAGTAGATGCTTCATACTCGGAATATTTTCAAATGCTTGGAAGGATTTGATATCTAAACTACATGAATACTTCTTCAGTCTATATTTCTATTGGAATGAGTTAGTGCAATCATCTTCATTTGTTGTTAATAGCATCGATCTTTGAGAAATTCATATACAAACCATGAATACTAACAAAGCTTTAAAAACCATGCTGTATAATAAGAAAAGAAGAAATTTTCAACCTTCTTTAGTTGGTAAGAAGTTTTTCTCAACGGTTTTAGTTTTCTTCAATTTGCTTCTATCAAAGCCTGTCACACTTTGAAGAACTTGTTGCTTCCGGTCATAAACTTTTTCTTGTGTCAATACTGGCAGACAACATTGCAGACTTTATTAAGTGGAACATATACATTTTAACTGTGACGACTTATATGCATTGATACACAGTTTTTTAATTCTACAGAGACTAAAAATCTTCAAATTTATTAATCTATAAACACTATAGTGCTTATGTCTAAACTGTCTAATTTATGTTTTACATACTTGCATATTAAAATAATAAAATAAAATTTACTTTTATTTAACACAATCACACCTATAAATATCTTGAATATCTTAAAGATGTGATTAAAATAAAATGATACTGAAGTTCATTAGAGGATCTAAAATTTGCTCATAATTTTTTTTTATTTTACTCATAAAAAAGCATCAAATACGTTAGAAAAACTTTTAATTTCCATTAATTTCATTAAAATAAAGCAGAACTAAAATTAATTATACTTGAAAAATAATTAAATATAAACAGTAATATTTTAATGTAAGAACATTAAAAATAAAATATATGTTCATATAATACAAATAAATAAATAAATATATATAAAAATAAGTAAAATCATTGCAACAAAAACACAAAGCATTGAATCAATAATTTTTTTCACTCAAGGCAAAGCTTTGAAATTATTTATTGCAAAACTATGATATTTTAGGAAGACATTCTTCTTCCAATAGAACCAATCGATATTATTCTATAAAGCTAAGTCGGTTAAATCGAAGCACCTAAAAGAATCTAAAAGATGAGATGAATAAATGAATTAGATATCATTATCATATACAAACAGCTTCTATAACAAATCTAAAACTGATTTTATGATACTAATCGGTAACCTTCTTTAATGAACAAGCCACAGAACAGTAACAGTAGTAACAAGTTTCCTTCACTGATGCATAACTTCACAAAAAGCATTAATATTTCGAAGCATTAGTCACATTATTTAACAAGCAATAGTCGCTGGTTTATAAAACGTTTCAACAATTGTCATTAGCAGAAATGTTTAAAACGTTCAACCTTTACTGAAATATGTAACGAATGTAATGACGTTGCTAAAGCAAGTAACAGTGTTTGAAGCTATGTTGATGAGCCGTTATTAAAGCATATCTAAATCATTAGTATTTCCTAGTTGCACAAGCATATATTTTGAATTAAACCTTCTTTTGTCGGTAACACTATCTTCTCCAAGGTATTGGTGCGCTTCAGTTTGGCTTTGTTGAAAGTTGAGACACCAGTAAAGAGTTCATGACGTTGCTTCTCTTGTATCACATCTGACATGAGCAAATGGAAAATATATAAAACAAATGGCTGATTTCTTAATGATGTGATTTCTTCGAGATTAGTTATGATTCAAGAATGATGTAAATAATAATTTTAATGGTTTTGAAGTGAAAAAATTATTTTCTACTTTATATTAATTTGCTTAAAATATAAAAAAATATAATGCTTAATAAATAAACTTTATCCCCTTTTTAAAAATTTAATTTTTTTTTTTTCTTGCTTGTTCAGCTTCTTGTCAGCATCGGAGCTTTAAATAGTTTTAAATATTCCTTTTGTATTTTGATATGATTATTTAATTTATTTTTAATTTAAAAAACTACAGTTCCGTTTATTTAAATTAATATAGATAGATTGTAATTCACTTCTACTCAGAACAAGAATTTTAGTTATTATAAATGAAAATTTAATATTTCGATTTTATTTTTGATTTATCAATCGTTTTAATTAAATATATTTTGCATTGTTTCAAATAAGAAATCTTTAAATATTTAGTTTAATAACATCAATTATTATAACTAATAATTTTTTATAACACATTAGTTTAATAAAAAATATTACCTCGAAATTTAATATAACATATAACTGTACAAACAAAGAAAGGCTTTTTAAAAATCTCCAGAAAAATTGTAATAAGAATTTTCCTGATAAATATAAAATATTTTTATAATACTATATTTAGAATCTGTAAATAGAAATGGGAATGCGTAGATAAGATTCCAGTAAACATCAATTCATAGAAAAATTACAATTTAAAATTAATTTAAGAATTATTTGTGTAAAAATATTTAACTTATGAATTTAAACAAATGTTTCCATAGAAATATTTTTTATTTCCTATTATCAACAAATATTAAAGTTAAAAATGAACTTAACCTTCTTTGGATGGCAAAGGATTCTTTTCTTTTGTTTCGGTGTGCTTCATTTTGCCTGCATCGAATTTTTCCAATTCATTTTTGAAATCGGTGGGAACTTTTGGAAGATCTTCCTTTGCTGGACTGGACATGATGAGTTCTGGTTGAGCTGAAAATAGGGAAATAAAAATTTCAATTAATGACAAAAAGATTAAACACATTGTGTTTAAAGACCTTTACGTGTATTTTCAGTAATAAATACAATTTTTTTTGTTTGCCAGATCATTCAAAAAATAGTTTTAGATAATAGTTTTTTTTTTTTTTTTTGAAAAATGTTTAATCCAGCATTAATTACTTAAACCGAAAATTAAAACAGGAAAATTTGAATAGTTTGAAATATTTGGTTAGTCTTTTTTAAATTTAATATATTACAAAAAAGATTCCAATTTTTACAAATTTTTAAATATCATTAGATGCGACGCTAACACTAAATTTTAAACTTTATCTCTTATGATGCTTGTGCTTATTTAACCGAGCACGTCAAATTAGCAGATTTAATATGTGGAGTTAGCGTGATTGTAATGATATGCGACTCTTTGTCAGATGTTCTTTCAAATACAACTATAAAGTTGGCTTAACATTTGAATTTACAAATATTTTAGTTTAATTAAGAAATATTCATAAACATACATAATATAGACTTCAAATATTCAAATCATCATAAACAAAATAACATTTAAAAAATTGCGCATGTCTTGTTATAGAAAAGTTAAAAGATATAAATATATTAAATATATTCAATAAGCGTACTTTGCAACGTTTCTATAACATGTGAAACGTTGAAATTTAGGTGCATGTAAATCATAAAGTACAATACATAGTAAGTACATGTACAACATTTCTAAAACGTTGTAGCGTTACAGTAAGATATATTACAAGTTCAATACTCTTATTTACTGAAAAATTATTAATTTAGTATTTTAGAAAAATTGAAGTACTTTGCTTAAATACGTTATTTCATTTACGCTTTGCTTTTTTTTTTTCATGAAGAAAATTCTATTAATATACCTGATATTTTTACAGAATTTATGAGAAATTTAAAATGTTCTAAAAAGAATTTATTTTAAAAATATTAAATATTTATTTAAAATAAATTACATTTTCCGTGCTAAAACTGTAAAAATTTAGAAAGCAGAACCAGATAGCAATACATGCAAGGAAAAAAACAATTTTCATTGATCATGATGCTAAACTACAGCTCACAAATTTGTCTGTCTTCAAAAACAGGGATTACAAGATCGAGAAATTTACTAAAATTAAAGATTTCATAACTACATAAAAATGACAAAAATCATTAAGTAATTTTAAAAAATAAAAGATCAATCTTACACATGTTAAAATTTTCGAGCTAACCGGCGTCGATGCTGAACCGAATTTGGTAACTTAAGTAGCAATCTTCTGCGAATGTTTTTCCTAGCGGCTTCTTACCATCTCAAAAACTGGCAGACTGACTGGAACCTCAGCAATCATTTCACACTAGTCAAGTTAATGCGTGGGCGTTCTTTTCCCCTTCGAGTAGTACAAATGTGGGTTAGCTTTTCTAAAAATCCTTCAGCTAAGGCAACCACCCTTACTCATTCAGGAGCTTTGTATGTTCAGGGCATGCACCTTTAGATTAGCATTAAAGCAAGCTTGACTGAATGTGTAAATTAAACATCCTTTTGATGCTTAGAGGTACAATTTTTAATTATCCGAATTAAAAGTTTCCGAAACACTAATCATTATGGATCTGATAAAAAGTTTTACCCCCAAAGTCTATATGTATTTATTTTCTTCGTACTAGAAACTAATATAGGACATTTTTAATACAAATCAGGCAAATTCTTAACTTTTTTTCTGTATTGCAATCTTTAAATTTATGTAAATAAACTTTTAATCAGGGTGAATATTTTGAATTACCCTGTATATTTGTTAACTTAGTAATTATAATTCATAATAATCTTATAATTATTAGTAATTATACATTCGATAATTTTTCATTAAAATACAAGAATTATATTTCATATTATGAGCTAAAATGAACATTTAGTACACCTTATACCGTGTTATATACACTCATTTTTAAAATATTAAAACAAATTATTTCAGTTAAACCAGAATTAAAATACTGAGTATTGTAACACAGTCCCCCAGCATAAATATGTACACCCAAGTGTTTTAAAAAAGATTTTCAGATATTAAAATTTCATAAATATTTAACTAATATGATTTAAATGTAAAAAAAATGATTTCTATAAGAACTGAAATATGCAATCTTGTATCATTAATACTGACTATAAACTAATTACTAATAATACTCTTTGTACATTAATACTACTTTACTATAAAAATAATTAATATTAAAATTTGTTAACAATAAATAGGTTCCTAATAACTATTTAGCCATAATTAGAATGATTTTTAAAAATGCACAGCTGCAAAATCAACCTCATACAAAAATGTATTTATCCCACAATAATATAAGATGTATTTTTTAATTATCCCTTAAGCATTTGTACATTTTCAACAATAAAATCTGATTTGTACGTTCTTAGACACTGGTCATTTTTTTCTGATGATTAACAAAAAAAAAAATAATAATCTTCTTATTCATTTATTAAATAATATACTTTTACAGAAGTTTTAAAACTGTCCTTTAAACAAAAAAATAATAAGTCTAACAAGACTTCAGTACGTCAAGTATAACATTCAAACTCAGGTTGAGGTTGTTTAAAATAGAATGTAGAAAACAATTAAATAAAAGAGAATGAACAATGTATGGACGTTTCCCAAATTTGTCACTATTAAGAAGTATCACACTCAAAATCGGCTAAATACAGTGCCTTTTTTTCTAAATAAGTATTTGTATCTTGCAATTACATGACTTCAGAAATACATTTTTTTAATTATGAATAAATGATCCATCTAAACGGACTACTGCAATGAAATATCAACAGTAATGCTACCATATTAAAGTAGATCGAATACTAATTAAAACGCAACAAAGTGTACCCGAGCATTCTATAAGTAGCCCTTCAGAAGATATTTTGCTATGTCTTGACAAAATATTGTTATACTGTAAATTGATTTTACTGAAGAATATTTTATATTTACCAAAGCTATATCCTTCAATTAGTACAGAATATTCAAGTCATGGTCACCCAAATCACGGTTATAATGAGTATGAGAATTTTTATCTCCTCAAGAAAAATTACTTAAACTAGGTTTGTAATATAAAAATATTTTGTCTTGCTTGTCTGAAAATAATTGGATGGCTATTTTTTAATACAGGAATTTTAAAAATTCTAATCATTCATAAAAAGCTCAATGTGTAAAGGAAGGAATTACTGTTTTTAAGTCTACCTTAAGCATCTCTAACATTTCGAATGCTAAACCTTAATCAGTTACAAAATAAAATAATATATTTTTAAATATCGGTATCACATGTCAGAAGCTTTTATTATGAAATTCTAAGAGTGTACTCAAAAAGTAAACTTTTAGTTTTTATTTATAGTAATCCGCCATCTTTTAAGGTCAGAAGGTCATTTTAAATAACTTAAAAACAAAATCTCTAAAAGCTGTAGATACGATTTACAAACGTTGATTTTAATTCTATGAAATAGTTGTGTAGGTGGGCTAAAAATGAACTGATGAAACTATCTCTACTTAGTTTAAGTGTTCGGAAAAATAGAAAGAGTTCTTCTTGATTTAAGTAAACACCAATTATAAGAAATAAAAAAGGAGACCAAAACAAACAAACATTGTTTAGAGAAACTAACAGAGAAACATTCATACAACCTTCTTAATGTAAGATAAAATGGATGGGGAAAATACTCCGTTATTTCATGGAACACTACCAATTGCGAGGGAACTTGCACAGTCTGGCTGAGTTGAGTTTAAGATTATTCGATTTTGGCTTACCGTCATTTTGAAGGGATATTTTGGGACATACCATTAGGGTTTGTCTGCGTGACGTAGGCGTACGTCGGATGAAAAACGTAATAAGTATACCACTCTGTATACGTGTCTTCTGTGAGTTATGCTTTCAATTTTAAGCGAGCTCAGAGTTAACAAAATTGTTTATTATCTGAGTAGTTTCTCAGATTTCTTCCAAATAACCCAGAGTGCATGAGTCAAGTAAGACGAATTGAATTTCTATACCAGTTTAAATATGTTTTGAAAAATTACCACTCATAAAATCAAAGATATGGTTAACAAAATAACAGTTCATACATGTTATTATTTATTACAAAAGTTAGATGTGTATGAATAAATGAAAAAAATATGTAGATTTTTTTATTTATTTTGAGTGTGACTGTTTAGAGGTTCTTTATATATACTATTATTTTATTAAGAATTGACAAATATATATATATATACTTTAATATTAAACTTCAGAAGTAAAATACAAAAATACATCCACATTAATGTAATAGAAAATACTGAAAACATTGAAGTTTATTATTAATGCTTTTTCTAATTATCTGAAAATCCATAATATTCAGTATGAATAAAGCACAAGTTAAACATAGTTTTGCATACATTGCATGGCTTAATTTTTTTTATCCTTGAATGTATATTATGAGATAAATATATTACAGCTTAATTCATAAAGAAGAATAAGATAAGGAACTTACAAGAATTTTGTTTGCATATTTAAGAAAATATTACTGGTGAATACATACTAAATTTTTTTATTCAATTTATTTAGCTATAATTTAGAGAAATAACAGAATGAATGCTACTCGCATAGTTGAAGATTCCGAGATTGTAGTATTATTACTTTGCTTTCTAGCAAACAAATATCTTGATTTTAAAAAAAAAAATATCTGTTATAACTCTTATTTTGATATAAGAATAAATTTATTTTTCTATAAATGCTGTTAAATGTTACAATGTCGTAATTCAATGTTTGTTTCGATCTTTCTGCAATCAATTTCATTATCAATTTATTAAGCAAAGAAAACATGTTCATTGACCTTGATGGAAACGTAAGATATTTTTCACATTTTTCAATTGTAAGACATCCTATAACTGTATTTATTATCAACGCCTTTTGTATAATTAGTAGCAAGAAGTGAAATAATCATAAGATTTTATTTTAAATATTACTTCACAAATTTCAAGCCAAAAATGCTTGTTAGTCAAGCCAAACAAAAAATTAATGGACTAATTCAAGTGTTTTTAATTTGTTCAAGCATTTTATCTAAATTTTGGCTTATGATCTTGAAAGAAAAATAGAAAGAGCATAAAACTAATTCGATACATCCAGTAAATTTTAATGAGAGCAATTACTCTTTTGTTTTATATATATAACTAGTACTTCTGCTCTTCAAAGGAGAAATCGCAAGGAGGAAGAAATATGAACAAGAACATTCCGACGTCACAAAGTTAAAAATAATATTTACTGCTGATCTAATCCAGAGTTTCACCAGATGTGAAGAGTTCAGTGAAAGAGAATTTTAAACCAGCTGTTACAAAAATAGTAAAAATAAATTAGTTAATTTAATTAAAAAATAATTTTTCAATAATTAAAATTTTGAAGAACCAATTTTTAACTTTCGTAAAACAACAGAATACTGGAAAAAAAGAGATTATTATTTTTATTTATTTATTTTTGTTTTATCATTATGAGTTCTTAATTTTTTTTTTTTTTTTTTAAATTTAAATCACACAACAATATTAATCTTTAAACTGTATTTCAGTTAGAACGAATTAATCTAACTAACCATTACAAATAAAAATAAAATAACAATATGCAGCGACTATGATAAATTTTTTAAAAAATTATTATATAATTATTATATAATTTTCATTTCTCTATAAAAATATAATTACAAAGCAATTAAACTTAGCTTCATCCAATTTCTAGAAATTGAATGTCCTTTAAAAATATAAATTGATCATAATGAATTCGTGTGCATTTAGAAAATTTTTAATTCACATAACTTTTCAATAAATAAATTAACATACATTAGATTTTCACACGAAAACGTGTTAACATACAACCGAGATAAAAAATTCTTGTGAAATTAAACAAGAAATTGTATATTTCATATATAAGATAGTTTTTCAAAACTAATTTGTAACGAAAGTGAATATTCATTTTTAGTTATTATAACTGAAAGAATATTGCATTATTTGTGTGTTGACTACAAATGAGAGTATGTATAATTTACAAGAAGCAAAAATTTGTTCAATTATTAACACTATAGTATATCATATTATCAATGCATTTTAATAGTAAGGTATAATGTAATACAATAGATTTTATTCAATTTTACACAAGAAAACTCGTTTAGTTTATTATTTTTTTTTATTGAAAAAAGCACTTAAAAGTTATGTATTTTGAAATAATAATTGCATTTCAGGTCAGATATTAAGGTTTCGAAATTTTAATTATGTTTTTTATAATTGTGCAGAAAGAAATATTCAGTTAGTAGTATTAGAATTTTGTGAAAATGATTTGACTTTTACTTATGAAGTACTTACTTTACTCATACTTTATGAAGACTGTAATGGCTTTCTTCATAACCAAATGCCAACCATTTACAAATATCAACTGATTAATTTTATTTACATTTAACAAATTTCCGTTCAACATTTTTATTTACTTACCGTTTTCGATTAAGCTAATCAAATGAATCATCAAAAGGGAATATTTAAATAGTTGAATTCAAAAGTGATTTCACCAAATACAGCAACATATCCTTTTTAATGAATAATCATCTGGCAAAAAAAACACCAAAACAGCAAAGGAGGAAGCAAAATTAGAACTCCCATTTTTCCTTCGCCCATAAACACTTGCTCCACTCTTGAGTTTCGCAGGTTCTATGATGTTATACTTCTCATTTAAATGTTGAGGTCACAATGTCTTACGCATTGAAATGTAAATATTTTAAAAAAAGAAACTAAATATACATCCATTAATTTTTAAAACAACTCAAATACATTTCAATTAGTTCACAATATTATAAAGAATATGCAAATATCTGTCATTAAAAATCTTGAAGAATGTTTTTTTATAGAAATCTGCATTATATTCGTTAAAAAATGTATTTTTCTATCTCGCAAAAGATAAGTCACCAGGTAAATGCAGTCGCTTCATTATAAACTTTTTCCTTGAATATGACAACTATGTTTCATTATGTGTGAAAAAAAATAAAAAGTGAGTCATAATTAAAAGTTTACTCGGCAAAAAATGTTCCATAATAATTTCCATAAAATTTTCCATTAAAACTCAAATAATATTAATATTTTAGAATAAATAATATTAAAACAAAATGCAAACGCAATCTTTAACACTGATTCAATAATATTTTGAACGTCAAGAAATTTTTATGAACATATCATGTCTTTTACAACATCCAATATTCACATAGTTAGATTAATGAACTCTGTTTCAGCATGTTGTTGTATTTTCTGTTTTTATTCGTTGTTCTTTTATTGCTGTAACTATTCATAATCTGCCATTGGAAATATAAAAAAATATTCACATAGTTTCCCAAAATCGCAATGAATAATTTCTATTTCTAGTTAAAAGATACTTTCTTTTACATTTTTGCTAGTCATGATTTAAATGTAAAACTAAATATAATCTATAGAGATTGCTTTACTTTCAAAATGGACTAGAAGAAACATAAAAAAAGTAAGCAAATCGACAATTGTAATCGTATAATTTGATGCATTTGTGATACTGCGTTAAGTAATAAATAAACATTAAGTAGAATAATGTCATACATTTATTCTATCATTCAGATTATTGTTTTTAAATTTTGGTTTAATTTTATCTCTAATGAAGATTCCATTAGGCAGTCTTAGTGAGAATATTTAGTCATTCAATCCTTTATTTTTTACATAATATTTATTATCTTTAGGTGAATTTTATTTAAATATCTTGATTAGTGTGTACTATGCAAATTTGAAATAAATTTAATGGCAAAAATATTTTAATGATCTCATTTTATGTGAATATGTAAAAACATGACAATAATATATTTTAATACAGTTATAAAAAGAAAATATTGGATGTTTTGGATGATAGAATTTTTGCAAACTATCAAAATGGTTTTTTTTCTAAATAACAATTATGCATAATTGTTAATGTATAACTTTTTTTTCTTTCTCGGTAACAACTATTTTAGTAATTTTTAGAACATGAATGATTACTTTTTCTTTTAATTAAAATCATCAATAATATATAACATAAAAATTTTCTGTTGTGATCAGAAATAATTTCAGTAACAATATTATTATAGAACAGTTAACAAAGAATAATATAAATTTATTGTTTATTAAAAAGTAACAGAATTAATTACTTCCATTGCTAGCGTATGTGCTTATAAATGGATAGTTATTTTTCCAACCAACAATTAATATACAGCATATAAAGAATGTAATTATGTGTTAAAATAGCCCGAGTAATGTACAAAACACGCTCAGGAAGTCCATTAACTTTCGAGGAAACCTTTGGAAGATAATAGCAGCTTGCCTATCACATCATGTTAAATTCAAAGTACTTCGCTTCCTTCTCTATGGTTACAGTTGCTTCACGTAGAGTTATTTCATAACATATTGATTTATCAATATAATAATTATATTGAATCAATAGTTACTTAAGAAATGTTTATTTTTTGAGATGAGCGAGATAATGTATTTTGGTAAATTGGTGAGTATATCGAAGGAAAACTTTTTATTCATCCACATTTTTAAAACAAGTTTCAAACTTCTTATAAAATAAATATTGCTTAATTTAACTCAATCTTGATTATATTGCATCAAATTTCTTTTAAATGTTACGGATTTATAAAACCTCCTTTGACAATTTAAAACTATTGATATTTGTTAAACAGAAAGTCTAATTTAAACGAAATTAATGCAAAAAGGCATAAAAAATAAGGTGAAGAATTTAACTGACAAAAAAAAAAATTCTTTGATTAAACATTGTCTGCTTTTATTTCAAAACATTATGAATGTTTCATACTTGAGAGGTTGAAATTGCTGACAGTGTAGAATTTGTCTGTTTGAAATGAAACTTGATAAACATATCGGATTCGTTAATTAGTTAGACTTTCAGCTAATGCAACCGTGTTATCAGTGTCACACGCTACAAAATATGAATAAAAAAGAAGCAACGTCTATTGCGGATGAATAAAAAACACCGAGAGGAAACAAGGAATCCAAGGACTTGCGGTAAAGGGTTGTTACTTGATAGTTTAACGACAGAATAAAGTCAGAGATGAACTCTTAACTCCCAATAACAGTTGCAGATTCTTTTGAGAATTCATTAACCCACATGTATCAACATAGAAATTATAGTTTACTGTGTGCTTTTTATTTTCATTCCTTTTTATTTTTCTTTGATGGTGATCACTTTACTGCTCTAGGAATAATATCAAATTTAATTATTGGAGAAAGTTACTTCTTCTCTTTTTAAGTTGGTCGGATTTTTTTCCCCGCATTAGAAATTTATGAACGAATGCATTGAAATATATTGTTCAAGCAAGTTAAAAAAACATATTTTGCTTTTGCTTTTTTTTTTCCAAAATTCAAACAGTTTATGCTTTAGAAAGTGATGGGAACGTATACAAATAAATAAAACAACTAACAAGAATATTCTTGTTTCCTTTTAAATAAAGAAACAGCAAAAATCACGTCAAAGAAAATAATTGTTTCTATTTAAAGTAGTATCTTAATAAGTATAGCAAAAACTTTTCGATTTAAACAAATTTTCCTAAATTGTGAGACGGCTTCTTATGAAATTGGATACGAAAATCCAACCAAATATTGTAGAGTAACCTTACAATAGTCTCTTAAAAATTGATTAGCTAATTAAATTTTATTAATTAAAAATACTCATAGGAAAAACATAATAGTACATGAGACTCAAATCATGCTCCTTGCTTAGTTAACATTGTAGCTGTTTTGAACTTTTCCAAGTCTCATATCTGACAGAGTAATATGAGTTAACTATTTTCTTAAATTATTTCTTTCCATTAATTAAATTGTTAATGTTGTTTCTTGGCCTTCGCAATAGCTAATATTTTGTAGACTTTAAGCAATAATTGTTTAATTTTATTACAACATTCAACACACGACTCTAAATTTTGAAAACAAAACAAGGCGACATCAAACACATTAGTTATAATTTTGCATGCTAAAAATACAACGGCATAGAATTTATGTTGAAATTGTTTGTAATATATTGTCCGTTGCCTGTTTGTCTGTCTCTCTTCTGGAGTTTCAAGTAACATTAAAATTCTCTGGATTCGAGAATGCAAATGTCCCCAATTAACTACAAATTATTTCTTTCACTGTACTAAATTCTTGTTATCTTCTGACCTATTCTCTTGTATGTTATTTCTGGGCTTAATTTAGTTTCTATAGCCTAATTATTTGCTTTTTTAAAACACAGCTTTGAATTTCCAAAGCAAGCATTATATAAAAATTAATTTTTGTACTTTAAAAATAGATTATTGTACTTCATTTATTTTACTATTAGACATTTTGTACACAAATATGCACATTTAACAAGTTTTGAGAATGGCAAAAATATATAAGAAGTTATCTTTATCAAGAAAATACTGTATTACTGAATGTGCAAGAAGTTTTTAAAAAAATAACAGTCCTTAGTTTATAGCAATGCATTGTATTCCCTAAATAATGTTTCAGAAACAATAAGATTAAAATAATAAACTTAAACACTTTTAAATATTTTTAAGCTTCATTCTTTTACTAAAAAAGAGAGTACAAAAATTTAATTTATTTTGTACTTTTCCCTGTGAAGATCGGGAACATTGTATCATTTTGTAAGGTGCAAAATATAAATTTCTCTTTAATAATATAAACAATTCACCATTGAAAGTTCCGACTTCTTTTCATTTTATTACATAAATACATTTTACTATTTGGAATTTGTTTTTAATTTCATACTATTTTAATAACTTTTACTATTTAAATTAAAAAAAACTAAAAATTCTTTCTTAGAAAGAAAAAAAGAGTAACTTGTTTTGTTTTGAAGTAAGTAAAAATTTGATATTTAATAGAAGATTAAAAAAAATTTCTCCTGTTAGCATTAAATTTTTACTTTGAAATATCATGTTCATACAAGCTTGTAAGTAAGTAAAAGTAAATGAACATACGGAAGTACAGATTTTCTAATAAAATATATTAAAAGAAATAATAAAGGAAGCAAAAAATCTACATTTTTAGTATAAATGTCCGAAATCAGTGGTTTACTAAACCTGATAGTCGCCTTCCATATAGGCTGACAACTGAAAATTATTGTCCGGAGCGTCATGCCATTTGATGTTTGGACACTCTTCGTTATCATTCGTGAGACCCTTAAACAACCTTCATAACAAGGCATAACACGGTGAACTTAAAGCATTGACCAATCACAAGCCGCAACTCGCGACGCCCAAACGATCGCTCAAGTTAGCCAACTTTTAATTTTCAAACGCTTGACGCGTCGTGTGACGTGGATTGAACCAATAAGGATCTTAAAAGTAATTGGAACTTACTCGGCTGTGAACCGAGCGAAAAGAGTTTTTCTCTATCGCTTGGCGGTTCGTCGCTCAACACCTTAGTGTGAAGGACAGTACGGCTGTATGTCGAGAATATACTTCGCCCAGTAGTGCTGACTTACCTTTCACGATACCCTAGGCTTAAATTTCATCAAGAAAATGTTCGGCTACAAACGTCAATAATTTCTATCAAATGACTTCATGTTTGTCTATCACTTTCCTGGCCAACTGCATCAGCAAGTCCTTTTCCAAAAAAGTACACTTTTGGTCTGATGAATACGCACTTCTGATTGTCTTAAGATCTAGTCGACAATTGATTGTGATTTCAGCAATTATTCAACAGTGCTTCACAGCCTTGACACTAGGCGGAGTTTAAGTTAGTCGATTTAACTCTTCGGATAGCAAGGATTAGCAGGTGATTTTAACGCCTGTTAAATATTCAACTCTTTGACAAGAAAAAAAGTTACTAAGAGCAACACCAAGAGTTACGTTAAATTTAACTCCAGTTAAATTCAACACTCATACGCACGGCTGCATTATTTTTATCTCCATATACGTTTAGACTATTTAAAACTAAAAACATTCTTATTGAACATTTCTACCGCTTGACAATTACAATTTATTTATTGATTGATAGGGCTTTTCTGCTTTAATAGTTTAAAGATATAATAGATTACGATGGCATCATATAAGATATTATATTATATGATAAACATATTTTTTTCTTCTAATTTCTGAATTTTATCAAATGTTTCATCAACAAAACTTTTTAAATAAAGAATGTTAACTAAAGCAGAGCAATGGTGAATTTTCTTTGTTTGTAACGTTTAAAGAAATATTGGGCAAAATAAAATTCTTCTAAAAGAGCGTTATTTTTAACTGAGGATATATTTTACAGGTGGGTCAACAGATCGTTATTTTATTCATATTCCATCAATTCAATTTCCATCTAAACAAAAATACTATTCAGAAAATTTATATTTAAATATGAAAAATCATATATTCAAAACCATATTTATTTTGTTAACCTTTTTTTAAAGAATTTCTACAATCTTATAAATATAAGTAAATCTTTTATTTTATTTCATTAATCAGCATATTCAGCGTGATTACAAAATTTCTCTAAAAATAATATCTTTTAAAATATCAAATTTAAAAAAAAACAGAAACTAAATCCCAATCCACTTATTTAACTATTTTAGTCCAGTATATTGAATTAGAAAATTTAATTTTCTGTAGATGAAAAAAAAAAAGTGTTATTGTTGGATGCAAAAAAATAAATACCAAAATATAATATCGCTCTTGATATGTCTTTATATATATATATTCTAATTTACAATTCAAATTAATGTTGTTGGTTGTATATATAGCATTCATATTACATAACCACACATTGAATAATTAAGGGGTGTTAAATTTAAATATTAATTTATATTAGTATTAACTGTTATCACCATGAACGAAAATTAAAAATTTTCCTCTTTCTTCAAGCTTGTAAACTGCGCCTACATTTAAAAAAAAAAAAAAAAAAAAAATCACTTTTTATTATTTACATAAAGCAACGCATTCGAACATAATCACACTTACTGGAATCCATTCACTTTTCTTCACTGATTTCATCATTTATGATCAAGTAAATTTAATTAAGTAGAAAATACCACCAAATGAGCAGTCACTGATAGAGAAAAAAAATGTAAAGAAAAATACGAAATAATGAAGTAAAATAAATTGTTTCCGGGGTCAAAGCTGAAAGAGGTCAAAGATGTTAGAATAATTGATAAACTTTCTTAAATATCCAGACAGCACTAAGGGATTACTTACCCATGAACTTCATTAACTGGAATGTAAATTTGTTACGTCAAGGATAGGAGTAATTTGATATAGTTTATACGATCTCAAGCGCCATTTAAACAATATATTGTTGTGTAAAAGTTCCATTGTACAACGTGTTCAGCTTACGTTTTAGGTGATTCGCACTCAGTCATATAATACCAGCTGTGTTTTCAATTGTCTGAATGAGATGATTTTTAAACAACCTATTTGCGCTTTCAAACTTTTAAATAAATAAAATACAGTAGCATTTCGAGACAATGTAAAACATCAAATTTTAAACAAAATTTTCTGAATATAATTATATATATATATATATATATATATATATATATATATATATATATAATTATATATAAATATATATAAATATATTATATATAAATTGAAACATTACTTATGTAATGTTTCAATTTAATTTTCCCTCTTGTTTTTGAAACCTGAAACAAGATAGAAAGATAAAAAGACATTAAAAAAAGCAAAATAGCGTTAATGCTTTCCCAGAATCTAAAAAGCAGATCGTCGACAGATTATCCCAACAAATGCGAGGATTTTGAGTATACTCTAAAACAGCAACGTTGTGGCTTTTTAAACGGATATATGTGGTTTTTAAAATTATTGCTATATCTATAATTTCGAGACGAAAAAGTTGTAGTTAAAATAGTTTTACAAACATTTAGGCAACTTCTCAACTGGATGATTTATTTTCGAAAACATTTCTATGGGATAAAGTAACATCTAATAGTTACAAAATAGAAATTTGTAAAGATTTGTTTATTTTTCTGTTATTTAAGTAGTTAAAAATGCAGGCATAATTTAAAAATATCTACAAAAATAAATGATTTTGAAGAAAATTATGATCTTTATATAAATTAAATTTAATGAAATCGATTATTTGTATTGAGTTTAAGATTTAAAAAATAATATTTTGTTTCAAAAAGTGTTTGAAAGGGATCAATGAAACAGAAATTTGCAACGCAAGAAAATGCCACTGCTTTGATATAACATACCACCAACAGCACAAAACGAAATTATTGTTTTCTGATAAAACAACAGAAAATGGCATCTAATTTTGAATGATTAAAAATAACTTCAACCGGAACCGTTGAATGAACCGTTTTTTAAAATATTACATGAGGCCGATATATCCACTTTAAGATGTAGTGCAAACAACAGATAAGAGTAACTGACAGCTACTTACAGAAAGAATGATTCTCTCTTAGCAGAAAAACTACTTTTTTTTTTTTTGACAGAAAAAAATTTAGCTGTTAACAATTTGCAATTACTTCTACCGAAATCAAAATTTTATAAATCTAGTTTTAAGTGGTTATATTTAATTTAGTATAAAATTACATAGAGCGATAAAATAATTTCCTTAAACTCATAAAATGAACAATTTCGAATATTTTTTTAAATCAGACTATAGTTCGATTGACACTTTGAAGAGTGATTTGGATTCATTCCAAATCTTTTTTTTTCTCGAATGAATAAACAGTGTTTGTAATTTCGTAAAATACATATTAATTCTCAAAATATATATATATATATTCGAAATATATATGTATTTATTTCTTATAATATGTATTTAATTTATTTCATTTATTTATTTAATTTTTTATAATTAACGTTTTTTTAACACGTTTCACATGAAGCTTTGATTTGAACAAAAAACTGATTTATTATGAGTTTACTCACTCAATATTCACAATTTGGAAAATTTTTGGTCAAAGAACCTTGTCTGAACTTCTTTTTGTATTTAAATGAAGATTTACTTAATAAAAAGAAATACACAAGACATAAAAGTGTTTCATATTTAATTTGATTTTGAAAATCCAAGTCATAAAATATGAAGTAATAAAAAAATCGAAAAAAAAATCATATTTTTAAAAAAATATAAGTTAAAAGGAAAATCAAAACTAAGAACATGGACATGAGATGACCTACAGGATTTAAATATATCCAATCCACAATTAATCAGTTAATTTGCATAAACACTTGTTGCAATGTTTGAAGACAGTTCTTTGCAAAGCAGAATTATGAATGACAAATTTAACAAGCTTATAAACGTTGAGATTGCAGTTCCGTTTTTTAAAATTTAGAATAATGTATAAAAAAGCATTAAATATTTCAAAAATATTTTTTGCACTTCATACGCAAGAATTATAACATCATTAAAAATTTAAGGAAATGTGTTTTCCTTAATATATCATTTTATTGATATATCATTCATTTTTATAACTAAATTAAACATTCAAAAGAATTTATAATTTTAATAAAGTATTTATAATTGTTATATAGCTGAAGATTGACACAAGATTTTACAGGTTCCGATAACTTGGTTATCTTACTAAATAATTAAGATCATTTACCCAGTACGGAATACTTGATTTGATAATCATAATCGAGAATAAAGAATAAAAATACTTTTGAAAATAGATATTAAATGCTTTGAGGAAAAACTGAGAATTTTTTTCTCTTGAAAATTATATTAATTTATAACTATTTTTTTAATTACATTAATATACCAGATATTATCTAATTTATTTATTTTCTTAATGGATTATAAAGATTGTATTTAATACAAGTAATTTTATTCAATTAAATTAACTGATAATACAGCTAAATCTTTAGTAGCCTCTAAGTGTACAGAATAATTCATGAGTTCTTAAAAATACAAAATAAATAAATATTTTACTCTAATACACTTAAATTATCACATGAATTATTTATATGACTAAAAATTAAAAGTCACTATGTTAAATTTTCGTTTTTAAAAATTGTAGTACATAAAGCACAATATATATGAAAGGAGACTACCTAAGATTATAACAATTTTTATTTCCCCTATCTTAAGAAGGAAAAAAAATAACTCCTTTCCCGAGATATACAAGGTGTCCCCATGAGACCTCCCTTATTTCAAATGCTAATTATACATAAACTATGAGTCTTAAAGATTTGTGATATCATAAATAGCAGCACAAAAGTTTATTTTTCTGCAAACGATTATTTTTGTCTATGTATGCACTTCGGTATGGGATCCGTTCGTAGCTCTCAAAGGTCCAGTCGATATTCAATTTTAGTCCATGTGTTGAGCAGCATGTAAGGTGTGATTGAATTGATGGTTTCCGTAATTTTGTGGCGGAGATTACAAACACGTCACGTACAGCCTATAACATTTCTTTGACATAGCCCCCAAAAAAATCCAAAAAGAGTTATGTCTGGAAATCTCGGTTACCAAGCAGTGGATCCATCTTGTCTGATCCCTCGCAGAAAAATGTTTGTCTAAGGAACAGCAAACGTCTGAACTCCAGTGTAGTGTGGCATCATCCTGCTGGAATATCACATTTAGCTGCAAATATATTAGCTGTGAAAAAATAAACTGTTCAAGCATGTCAAGATAAATGAGACCAGTTACGGTTCTTTCCATGAAGAAAAATGGTCCGACGATTCTGTTACGCATCAGACCACCACACATTCACTTTTCAGTTTCCCAACATGTTCCCGAATCACATTAGGCTGTTCTGAATCCCATATACGAAAGTTGTGACGATTAACCGTTCCAGACGTGGAGACTGTTGATTCATCACTGAATATATCATTCTCTAGGTAATTGCGTAGAGCACTATCGATCTTGTCCAGGATCTCAATAGCGCAAGTTTTTGCGTTTTGACGTATCAAAAACGCCTATAACAAAAATTAACCTTTTCGGAGAAAAAAATTTTTTTTGCATCAAAATAAACTTGTTGTGTTGCTATTTATGAGACCTCCAGCATCAAATCTCTAGGACTCATAGTTTCCGTACAATTAACATTTAAATCAGGGAGATTTCATGGGGACACCCTATATTATGAATTACTACACCATTGCTGAAAAAGGGTATTTTGCGTTGTTGTTTTATGCAAGCAGAAGATTGGCATTAGCTGAAAACTAGAAAAATTAAACTTGGCGTAATTTCTTGTACAAATGTTCATTTTGAAACAAGATTTCGTGTGTGGGTTTCATGTCTGACAGCAATATCCTTGACAAGGGGATAAGGAAGTAAGAAAGTAATTTGTAGCTTCCATGTCCGATACAAAATATTCATATTTCTATTTGATTAGTAGACGCACATTTATCAGCATTGTTTGTGAGAAACTAAAAGATGAATCAGAAAATATTTCTTCAAATAATCTTCGTTCAGGATTGAGTTTCACTGAAAATCTCCACTATATAAACATTTTTAAAGGAGGAAAGCAGTAGCCTCATAATTCAAGAAATTGAAAGGGGAGATTATTCTCTGCAGGGATATTTAGGGGGACGATTACAAATTTATGTAAAATATGTTTCTCTGAAATCTAAAATATTTCACTCTTTTAAGCCAGCTATTAATAAGAAATAATTTAACCCTTTCCAATAATATTTCCCCTATTACGACGAAATGTTGACATTTTATTCACAATAGTATCTTTGAAATATAAAAGAAAAGTCATCAAATGTGTAGTATAGTATAGTAGACATATATGGTATATTTATAGTTTTTTATAAAATAATTCTGTTATTTGAAGAATTATTTTTACATATAATGAATTCTATTTCTAAAAACTTATAGATAGATAAAGAAAACATTATATTGTCGTATTAAAATAAAGTTTTCAACTGAAAGATTAGAAATTGTATCCATACAATTATGCAACAGATGAAAGTTTTTAGCTCTAGTTAATAAATTACGAAAAAAAAAAAAGAAAACTATGCTTAAATGTAAAACATATAATTTCTCCATTATTAACTTTACTTTTATTTTTAAATGATAAGAAAATAATAACAGTAATAGTAGTAGAAAATCACAATTACTAATGAATATATACAATCAAATAAATATTTTTTAAATATATTTTCTTGCATTTTATTTCTGAAATTTTGGGAGGAAATATGAAAAATTGCTATATAATCAGTAGTAGTCAATACTTAATGTAAAAATTGCCATGGAATATTTATCAATAATAAATATGGCAACAATGATTATTACCTGACAAAGGTCACAAGAAGAGCTAAGAGATTTGATACTTTTAATTTTTTTCTATGGTTATTCCTAAATTTTAAAGCTATATGTATCCTAATATTATTGCTTCAATATAAGTAGAAAAGTGCAATCTATGCTTATGATTGGCTCATGCATGTGTGGCATATGCTAAAAGTACAGAATGTAGATTTATCTATGCTCAACGATCTGTTATTTTTATTAAGAATTTTACCTTCTATCCCATATTATAATAGCGTGTAAATATTTACTTGAGGTATAATGATTTAAAAAAAATTTCTAAAATTAATAGTCCTAATACAAATTCCGAATGAAAATTAAAAGAAGGTTGAATCTGAATCAAAGTATGCTATATCTATTAAATTTAAGAGTAACCTGCTATGTCTCACCAAAAGAAGGCGTTTATTTTAAAATACATCTTAAATTTTTAATTATTTATGAATGCATTCTTTTATACATTCTAAATATTCAATTTTAATTTTAATAATCAATTTAAAACTATTTGCAAAAAAAAAATTCAAATTTTAAAAGATTTATAACAGTAATTAGTTTATAATCAACAAAGATACAAATTTTAATAGATATTTCCAAATTAGTTTGCTTAAATACTGATTTAGAAATATCTTTGCTTTTATAAACTGAGGATATTTTTACATGTATCTTATCAAATAAAAGTATTGAAATTCACTTTACACATGGTTATATTCATTATTAAAGAGAAAATACAAAAATAAATTAAAAGGCGAGCAAACTCTAATCTTGATCAATTATTTTATTTTAAAATAAAAATAAAACATGTAAAAAAAAATAAATAAATAAATAAAAACTAAATATTCAGGGCTAGATAATTCTTCTTAAAGTACGATGAACGGAGAAATAGCTTCAATTTTACAGCTTTAAACACGGCCTAGTGAAAATTCTTGCATAAAATGCTGAAGGTAAAGTACAGCCTAACACGCAAACATCGCATATAAAACAAGATCATGAAAAATACATCGGCCAAAGGGATACGAACTACATGGACATAAACAAATTATTACTATTGGGGTTTTTCTCTCTCCCACACACACACACGCAAAAAACAATTCTCGTGTGAAAGATTTGGACTCATAAAAGAGTAAAAAACATGAAAACTTGTAAAATATTCAGCAGCCTAACACATTAGTGGCAAAAACATTTTATAATCTAAACGCTTGAAATTACATAACAATATTAGGCCTTGATATACTAGAATTTAATAGTGATGAGGCCAACAAAACACGAGCTACTACTGACTAAGTAATAAACATGAATGTACTAATTTAGAAAAACATTGTCCTTTGATTAAATGATACAATCAACTTAAGGTTACGCGATTTCTATAACAATTTCATGAACAAACATAACAATTTTACCTAAAAAATAGCTTTAAAATCCATATTATCCCAGAATTTGCAAAATAAAATAAAAGAGTAACTTTTTTACTTGAAAAGGGGGACTTTAAAAACAACATTTCTAAAGGAAATTCGTACTAGATATAATTTTGTACATACAGTAAAGTACAGAATGATTCGCGAAACAAAGATATGCCGAATAATCCAAATCACCAGATGTAAAATTGGATATATTATCAAAATCTATAAATATAGGTCTTCTATATAACTTTTTTTTTATTTATACATAGATATAATTTAAAACAGAAACTGACCTAAACCTAAAGACAGTTTAATCATTTTATTTGATTCTTAAATTTTCAACAACGTATAAAGCTCTTTTAGACTAATAAATTCATTTTCTAAATGTACAAGCATTAAAATATAAATAGAATATATATGATAAATAACTGGAAATATTTATATATTACATGTTAAACAAAAAAAAATCTAGCAAAAGTAAAACACTATGCACAAAAATAATAAAATTAGAGAATATAACTTTTTATTTTTTCGATGTAATAAGTAAAAGTACTACACATTTAAGAAGGAAAAAACCAATTAGTTTATGTGGATTTTAGTTTTGGTTAGTAGCAAACCTACAGCGAACATAAAATGTTTTTTTATATAATAGGTAATAAAAGAACTGAATGTTTTGATAACTAAGGTTTTACTGCATTTTTAATGTTTAAAAGCTATAGTAAATATAGATGTTTATAATCTTTTCTTATTAAACTTTTATAAATAAACTTTTTATTTCCAACTATTAATGCTAATCTAATTCCAATATTCAGAAAATTAAAAACACTGATACCTTACACTGTTGTATAATTACATAATGTATTAATTAAATTATTTAAAAGTAATGTTAAGAAATTTCTCGACTGCTTTTATATCAAATATGAAGCTAAAAAAACAAATTTATTTTGTGCGACAAAAATATTGCAAAATACCAAAGAAGATATTTTAAGGAAATCTCCTTCAATCATATTTAAACGGTATGATTTTATATTAAATGTAGTTATTAACAAGAACAGAGGGTCGTCATCGAAGATAGCTGACAGTAATAAAATTTTAAGTTAATTACGAAATTATTTTCACATATAGAGTAAGGTAAAACGCCAACCGTTAACTTATTAATGCCCATTAGCGCCTCAAACAGTTAATCCTCGTTATTATTCTTAAATTTTCATCAAAAATTTTTTTCTTTACAATAAAATTCAGTTCTACTGATTAAAATGCTAAATCATCTTTGATTGAGTTATTGTATATAATTTAGACATTTAGAATAGCAACTTAAAATAGCTACAAATAGAATAGCTACATTTTAGAATAGAAATCAAAGATAAGTTTTTTTTTTTTTTACAAGTTTTAAACCTTTTCAATCTTTATATATAAAATATATATATATTTATTTATTTATTTCTGGGATTAAATTATGTAGTATTTTTTTAAAGTTAAAGTAATGACACTTTTATTTAATATTTTTGAATAAAAACTGCTACTTCCTGTTAATAATAATTGCTTTTTTTTTAATAGCAATAACTTTCTACAACAGTCATTTTTTAAGTTCATTTTGACTTGATTCATTTAATCTGTTACGAGATTTTCTCACTAAAAGAAAAGCTCATACAATTAATAAAATTAAGTAATTAATTAATCACCAGCTCATTAACTCAATTTAAAGCATCATCCTTAAATTATAACTTATATATATTCTCAACAAAGCACTGTCATGATTATAAAAATCACTTAATCATAGCAGCAAAATTAAAATTTGAGGGAAACGAGAACAAAGAACAAGGCTACCATCCTTCCCTCGCTACCAAAAAGCCACCTCTAAAGCGAAAAGTTGTTGCCAACGCTACATAAGTTTTTAAAAAATAAATTAATTTAATATAGATAAAATCAAAACTCCACAGAAATATTCAGTTGCATCATTAGACATTAAATGATACTTTTGTGAAATGACATCCATTTAAAACGGATGTCTAAATTAAGAAAGAAATATAAAGCTTACCTAAGAGAGAACTGATGTCTGGCAAGAGCAGTTAGTCTGAGGGAAGGGAGCACAGCGAGACGATCGATATGAGTCCAATGGCGTCTGAGTAAAGTCTAGCAACCACGAGCAATGAGTAACGCCAACTCCAATCGCCAAATCTATGGCAGAAAGCGTTCCGTTGGCGATGCTTCCCACGTATTCTATTGAAACGGGACTAACGAAAGAGGAGCAGATGCTGATTCATCTAGGGAGAAACAGCCATGATTTATGCAGAAAGAGTGCAACCCCTGAATTCATGAAAAAGAGGAAAATCCACAGCCGGCGTATCCAGTATTGGGTTGATGGAATGGAACCATCGGGGGTGCGTTAATTAGCTTCAGAATTCCCTTTCCACAACCCAACGAACGGATCGAAAAGCTGTCTGCCAACATTTTGAATGGGGTGGGGGAAAAGTTTTGATGATCTTTACCAGATGGTGAGGGCGTTCTCACTCATCCCTGATTTTATTATTATTATTTTTTTTTTCCATCTCACATAGATTAAAGTGAAAAAGTGGATGTTGAAAATGTTAATGGATGTTTAACATTCTTCTCCAATTTAAATTACAAATTTTAATTTATGCCTGAAAGCTTGCAGGAAATGCAAAGCATATGCTTCATACAAGAAAGCCTCTCTTTCAACCCCAAACAAATATTTTAAATATTGGCATTAAAATTGGAAATATTTTAAATATTTTTAAAATCATGTATAATGTAACAGATTTCAATGGAGTTTGCCTACTTAAATGCAAAGTATTAAAACAAAAATGTAACGTTAATAAATCTATAATTCAACTAAGGTTAAATTATTACAATACAACACTTTTTTGTCAGACTTGTAAATTCTTTAAGTATTTATTTCTATTAGATTAGGAGAGCAAATACCAATTTAGAAATTTTTATACTTTTAAGGAAAAAGTTAAACATTTAATACAGAGCTATTATTTTCAGTTGTTTCACTAAATAAGGCTTATAAAAATACATATATTGGAATTTTATGAAATATAAGCATAAATAAGCAACAATTTTTTATTATGGTGGATTGTTATTAAGTCTAATTATTTCATAATTAAAGATTTTCTTTATTTTGAAATGTACTTATAAATTAATATTCAGTAGAATCAGTATAATTCAAAGATGGAAACAAATAAATAATTTTAGAACAAACAGTACAACAAAAGTAAAGTAGGTGAGTTTGATTTTAATTGATAATATAAATGGAAATGAAAAACAAAAAATATCCGCACTTTACATCATGGTTAACAGAGATGTCGTAGCTGATATATTAGATACATTTTTGACAAGACTCGAGTATAGAAATTTGTAGTGGTTTTATTTTTAAAAGCTCGTTTAAAGTAAGACAATTTAGTAAAGGAAGATAATTTTTCAAAATTTTGAATTAAATCCAGAGAATTAATTAAATAGTAATTTCAAAATTTATCATGTAATTCATTTAATTTTTGATTGTTAGATTACAAAAAATGACCGATTACTTTAATCAATTAATGAACAATATGACATATTTTTTGCCATGAAAACATTTAATAATTAATTATATTGTACTACTTAATTATTAAATGTTTTTCATGGCAAAAAAAAAAAAAAAAAAAATCTATGTTTTTCTCTGAGTTTACATTCAAAATTCTATAAGGGTTGAAAGAAATAAAAATTAGCATTTTTCGCAACGATTCTCATTTTCAAGTAAATAGTGAGCTCCTCGGTAAAACTCAGTGTTTAAAATTTAATTCACCTCATCACAATAACTGGAATATACACAAAAACTCAAAGTTTTATTTATTATACCAATTTCTTCATTATATCACTTATTATCAACTATGCTTATACTTTTCCTATAAATGAATCAGTTTTATTCTTAAAAATTTTAACACATAAACACCATTTACTTTTACTATAACTTTTTTGTCTCATTCCATAAAGATCAGTAGTCTTCTCATTAACCTGAAAATCTGTAAACTTTTTACAGAAAAAAAGTGGGTCATCATAAATTTAGTTTTCAATAATTTAACATTTTAAGCATGCATTTTGCAGAAGAAGATTTGTTATTAAATGACATGAAAAGTTTGTTCAATCAGCATGAAATCTAGAAGAAAGTTCTCAAATGGAAAACAAAAAAATTAAAATTAAAAAATAGTCTAAATTTATCTTTAAATTTCAGTGTTACACAGGATCGAATTCTAAAATGAAAAGTGTAAGCAAAAAAATCCATTAATAATAATTTGATGTCAAAAAAGATAATTTTTATATTACCAACAATTAGTAATTTTACTCCATTCAAACAATGCGATAAGATGATAAATATTCTGTTAATTAGATGCACAACGTCAATAGCAGATTTAATCCCTCTTCGTATGTCTTCATACTAACGCAATTTTGTTATATTTGTTGAAAAACAAAGATACAAAAGATGAAAAAAAAATAGCTTATCATTACTAATTGACCTCTAGTTTTATTTTTAAGGTTTTATCACGTTATAAATATAACATTTCGAAAACCACAGCAAAATTGTAGCTTTTAAAACCATGAAAATGTATTCATTGCAAGTGTGTATGATTCTAAAAGATTGTATTAGTTAATTCAATGTTTTATAATATGCCATACACACTGAATGAAATTTTCTAAATTGAATATAAAATCAGATATTTTTTGTTATATTTTTTAATTTAAAAAAATAAAGCACATGTCAAAATCTTTAAAAAATATAGAAGACATGCTAAACAAATAACATCGAATTTTACCTTTGGACTCAATAATCCTGTTTTACTATTAAAACATTTAGTAAAAGTTATTTTATGTAACAAGAATAAATATTAGAGTTTTAAAGCTTTTTGTTTGGAAAATTTAGTTTTTGCCTAAATACCCAGTCTTCAGCGTTTCCCCAGATTCTGAAAATATCTCAAGTTATTTTTAGTTTCAAATACATAAAGAAAAACCGAACACCGTCAGAGAAAATTTTGCAGACTGTTTAAATATAACCGTATTATAAAAGTACATAGTAATATGATTTTCTTCTATTATCTTTTTCATAGTTTGATCGATTAAACAGATTTATATGCCTTTAAAATAGTTCCTCATTCATTAATTTGCATTAGAAGGATTGTCAAGAATAAGGTTAATGATATTTTTCTGTGTCAATAAGACAATCAGAATTTATGAGAGAATTAGAATTTAAATACGTAATTCAACTTGTACCATTCTGTTGAATCCTAGATTGAAATGTATGATTTTTTGAACTGCAACAAAAATGAATTCCTTTATCTGCGTAATTTATATTTTTTTTTCATAATTTGCTATTTAAGTCAATAACTTAACTATTTGAATCTAACACATATTTGATGAAAACATCTTACAGTTTTTTAAAGATATTAATGTTGTGACATTTCATATCACAACGTTTTATATTTGCACGTGTTCTATATTATGTTTAACAATGTAACCAACTGTATGTAACAAGTTAATAATTAACATACATCAAAATTGACAAAATTATTCTTAAAAAGAAACATACGTTATTTATATTTATAATAACTAAATTAACATAAATTATTAACATAAAATAACATTATTAACCTAACATTAACATAAATTATTTACATATTAATTATTTTACTTCTTTACACTTGTAAATTTTAAAAACGTAAAAAATGTGTTTTTCTTTATTCATTTATTTATTTTTATTAATTAATTAAGTTTAAAATTAATTAATTACGTTATTTTTTTTATTTCAACTATTTATTGAATAATAAATTGAGTCGTAAAATGAGTAGTTTTATTAACTAAACTAAAAGGACAATTTTTTATAAATATATTGAACTCTACTGATAGAACACGACAAAACATAGACAATGATATGGCAAAAGACGCCAAAGCATTTAAATACAGAAACTTCTCTAATAAACAAAAAATGCAACACAAAGAATAATTAATATTTTTTTAAATCTCAGCAATTGTTGAACAAATTATTTGACAAAACTGCAGAAATTACATTTCAGCTATATTTAAGGAACAACAAATTTTATCCACAGATGGAAGAATGACTAAAAATAAATATGACATCAAATGTATGAGAATATAAATTATCCTTCAATAATAAAAAAATTGGCATATTTTGCGTTGCTTAAAACTGAAATGAAAACTTTTATTTAAAAAGCACTACAAAAACATCTTTATCAGTCGTCAGTATATGTCTTATAAATTATTATGCTATCATTTAGTACGTTTTCCTTATAAAAAAAATGAAAATAGTTTATACAAATATAACATCAATGTTATTTTCATAATTTGACAGCAAAAAAAGTTTATTTAATTTATTAAAAAGTTTGTTATTGTTAATTTTAAAAGTTATTCATACTGACCTAATTCTTAAGAATGATGAAAGGTGATGATATACAAAAAAAAAAAATGTTATTTAGACCAATTGCATTCAATAAAAAAATTATACAAATAAAAATTTTAATTGATTAATATTCTCAAGTACAACATCTGCTTTTATCAAAAGAATATAATGTAATTTTCTGAATCTTCGACTGCAATTTAAATCCTTTTATCATTAATCATTAATCTAAGTGCCGAGTCGTTATATTCAAACTCAACTTTCAGTTATTTTTTATCAGTGTGCCTAACGGTTTAAATAATCTCCAAACGTTGAGTGAAGTAAAAATTTATACAACATCCAACGTTGTATAACTCCACCTCTGGTTTTTCTTTATAGATTACAATTGTGTTTTGTAATAATTTAGGTGCTGATTTTATTTAGATATTTATAATTCAATTATTTATTAATAATATTATTTAAAATTAAGAACTGGTGATTTTTTTTTTCAAGATGTAATATGAATATGCATTAAATTTCTTTCATTTGGAGAAAAAAAATTTGCTTTCAAGCATTGTTAAAGACTTCTTTTCATTGGTAACCTAAGACGAGCATTGTAAAGTTTTCTGTTTATATACGACTAAAATATTCCCTCCCCAACTCGGTTCCAGCTTCCACTTCCCACTGCAGCTGCCACTATCGGCATATGTTTTTAGCAGTCTTCGCGTTTTTCCTCTTCTCGCTTTGTGATATGATAAAGGAAACAGTAGATATCTTTACAGCCATAAACTCGAAGCAAAGGAAATCCTGCCACTAACAAAAAATAATTAATTTTTTGTTCATGTTTATAAATGATTCTGCTTTATTTCACTCGTAATTTAAGGTAGAACTAGCCAAAGACATTTTATTCATTATCGGTAAACAGGAACTAGCTTTGTCCGTCTTTAGTAAATAGCATAACATATTTTAATTCGTTATGATTTCTGGACAAAAAAATAATCAACGAAGATCGTTTTATTGAAATTGAAAAAAGTAAAATATTCAACATATTACAGAATATCGCTGAAATTGAGCATTTTTATCGGTTCGTAATTAGGATAGTTCTACTTAAAAAGAATTACTCTAACAGCAAACTAAAATACCTTATACAACAATTAAAATAATGAAAATAAAAATAAAATAATTAAAATTAACAGGACTGCTCGTTACCTCTCAAATTTTATTGTTATTAATATTTACATTATTATTATTAAAATCTACATTACACTTTGTGTTTAAACTGTTTTTGAATTAACGCCTGAAGGTAAAAAAAAAAAAAAAATTAAAAAAACCAGTGACTTGTATTTATTTATTCTTTACTAACGTGCTATTAATTCACCTAAAAAGATGTTCATACTACGAGAAGCATGAAATACGTATGATACTCATATTTCCCTATTTATTACAAGTAAGTGCGTTATGCCGGGAATCAGTTGAAAGTGGCTATATTCGCTCCATATAAGTCTATATTATCTGATGAAATACATTGATTTAAATATAATAAAGACACAAAAATAGCTTTGAAAATTTTTTTTTATTAAAAGAAGTTTCCTACATTACAAAGCCATTCAGGAAAATATTTACAGAAATTAAAAAAAAAAAAAATTATGAAAAGGGGCTTTAACATTAGGCCTTGCCCTATTCATAGCCTCAGTGGTAACGTGCCAACTGGAGTGTAAGACAATTCAAGTCCGAATCCACTGGCGGCGTCCGTTGAAGTTACAGTTTACAGAAATGAGAAGACTCCCAGGGAAATTGTGACAACGTCTCTTTTCACAATTAGGCTGCCAAATTTCTTCCATACAGCACGCAAATGCGCGACGATGACCCCTAAAATTTCTTCCGAATGACGACGTCCTCCGTACTCTCCCATCAGTATAGTGTTCGTGGTATACATAAGTTGAATATGAAATCTAAAATGTAAATAATAATAATAATAATTATAATCATAATTCTTAGGCTTTGGTATTTGTTCGTTTGAAATGTTAGAATAACGAAAATTCTGTGTTTAAATTATTTATCGTTATAATTTTGATGCTGAATGAACTTTGCCAGCTAAAACTGATTCAAACTGAATATTCAGTTATGTAAAAGTATGTGGTAGTCATAAATGACAGGAAATAAATTAATTTAAATAAAATGTAATTCCAAGTTTGAAATCCTATCAACTTTTTTTACACATGTTAATTTTTCTTTCACCTAATGTTCAAATGAATCGATAATAAAGCAAATGAGAAGTCTGCTCTTATAATTCATATTTTTACATGGGCCGTCAAGTGGTTAACAATGATTCACTCCACAAAAATTCACCGTTGTTCAACAGCTTTATTTATTCCCTTATTTATTTTGTTGTTGTTCACATTACAGGGGTCTGGTTTTCCATTTTCATCGACTTAATTTGTTATAGTGTTAACTACATTATCACCATTTGTATTGGCATTGCAAAACTTACAATGCTTAAGCACGAAAGTAACGCTGATGAAAAAATGTGTGACAAATAATAGTTAAATAAATCATTCGTGGTTCACTGGTGCTTTAACCTGGCGTGGTTCACGCTCAGGTGAACCCTGCTCTTCTGCTTTCTTGAACACTAGTATGACGAAGTTTACGTACAGGTTAGCATTCAAAAAGGTATAAATTCAAATCTTCTAGCAGCATTAATTACAGTCACTGCTTTCAGAAATGAGGAGACTCGATGGTGATCATGACAGCATCTAAAAGCTATTTACATCGACAATCGGACTTAATGGAATTTTCCAGGTTTTCTCCCATACGACATTGAATTTGGGACAATTACTTTTGAGACTCCATTTTACATGCCAGTAGATCATTCATGGAACACGAGGCCACAGACGGGAAAATAAATGAAGAAATAAAAAAGAAAAATAGTCTAGTAAAAAAAAAGAAGAAGTGAAAAAAATTACTTATGGGGTGCTTCTTAAATTTTTTACCTTAAAAATCCTTTCATTGCACTAGTTTAATTTTTTTTATCATTAAAGGATAATGTAGTTTTAATATTTTATACAGTTTAACCTTATATGAATAGCAAGGTTTCTAACTCAAAATTAATGTATTCGTATTATTAGTTTTCAAAATAACTATTTATAGTTGAAATTAATCAATTTAAGTATGAACGTATAACAAAAAAAGACTAAATTTCTTATGAATAAAATAATAATGAAACGTTCAATAAAATAATAAAGCGAAAGAGGGGTGAAACTGTCTTATTTTTATTTATATTATTAATATTTTCATTTGATGTATGATCAGAAATGATTATTAAGAAATATTTGGTTCTTAATTGGATTTGATACGTATGAATCCAAGTTCCTACGCGTGTTCTTATGTATTTGTGTTTATGTATGTGCGTGTATGTATGTATAAGCGTTTATGTGTGTATGTGAGCATGTGCACGTGTATGCATGTGCATAAGTATGTAAGTGCATGTGACTGAATATACATGTGCATGTACGTATGCGGATGAGTATAAATGTGTGCATCGGTGTATGTATATATGTATATGTAAATGAGTATGTATTTTGCATGGGTCCATAAAGGCGTACACATGCACATACATATGTACATGCACATGCCTATACAAACATATGCATACGACTCGACTTCACACATAAACATGCTATTAAAAAAGAAAGTGGAATCTAGTCTCTTTATAAATTTAAATTCTACAATTCCCTATGAAAAGAAAGTGATTTGGAAATTTATAATAAATAAAGTTTGCTTTCATCCATAAGTTCTATATTATTTTCTGTTAAATTTTCATTTATTTCATTTCTACATATAAGAAAAAAGTCATACCGCACAGTTTGAGAACGGCTGACTTACAGATTTCGCATATCATCAGATTTATCGCTATTTAATAATAATGATAATTTCTACACAATATTTGTTAGTCCTTTATAAAAAGTCAGCTGCTTTAGATAATAGTTATTTTTGCACACTTTTGACTATCTATGTTGAATTTTTATTTTTAATAAATAAATATTGAAGAAAATTGTAACTTGTATACTTAAAAATAAAATTAACAGCTGAGAAACATTAAAATATTATTTTTCCAAAATTTCTTAAAATTAAACAAAGACAACGAAACTTTATATAAATGAAATCTCAATTTTTTCACTTGTATTTTAATTATCAAATTGTTTTTAAACCTTTCATTGCTTCCCAACTGCTTTGTGAGGATTCAGAAAATATTTTTATCATCCATTTCCTTAATCCTTTATATTTAATAACTCAAACAGCAGTATCACTTAAGATAAAAATTTGTCTTCAGGTCCTATATTAGAGTTAAGAATTTTCAAACTCAGTTTTTGAAGAAAATTTATATCTATTATTGAAACTAAAAATAAATAAATTTTGCATAATTTTTTTTTTACTTGTTGTTTTAAAGACAAAAACTGTAATATTAAATAAATAATCTTAATTTGGATAAAAAGAGCAATTTTCTTTTGAAAAAAAATCTCTTGGAATGTGATAACAAATTTGAGTTAGATATAGCAGTAAATGTAGATTAATTAAAAGAGTTTTGATAAATTATTTGTTGAATGTTTCAATTCGAAAGACTACTTTTGAAGACAATATTGGAAGAAGGAATTCTTCATAATTAGGAATAAAATGAAAAAATTAAAGTAGTAATAATTAAAAAGCATATTATTATTATTATTATTGCTATCAGGGCCGGATTTTCCTATAGGCTAACTAGGCTTCAGCCTAGGGCCTCAAGATCAGAGGGGCCTACATTCAAATTGTTAGCAAAATTAGAATTACATTATTCTAAAAACAGTAAACACTAAAACACTGAATCAAAAATAAAGAGAAATTCTACACATATGAATAATAAACAAATATAATATGTTATTTACAAATTTAAAAATGGAGGTGAAAGGACCTTATAAGTGGAATAGCTTAGGGCCTCTTTTCATCTAAATCCGGCCCTGATTGCTATACATTGGTGGACCTTGTGCCCCACTTATTCATACCACAAACAGTCCGCTGACGGGAATGAAAGAAGACTGCTTTCAGGAGGACTTGTAGAAGTAAGTGCCCGATATTTGAGTGCTGTATGGGAGAAACCTGTTAAACTCTCACCAGACAATCTGACTATCATTACTAGATGCTTACGCAGGTTGTCTAAACCCCCATCGAGTCTCCTCGTTCCTTAAATCAGTGACAGAAACTGCCGCCACCACTGGTTTCGAACTTGATCTGTCCTGCACATTACCCTACAAGTCGGGCAAGACAGGTTTCGACGCACAAACGCTTAAATTAAAAATACAGAAAAATTTTGTAAATCATTATTGACATTCATTTAAACATCAGTAACTTACTTAAATACTTTCATTCTAATCTATATCTACGGTAATTCAATAACATATATAATAACATATATTAAAATTCAATGTATAGAATTTTTCCAATTTAATTATAGATACAAAATTAATCAATGAATATCACTTGTGAATACCTTTTCAAGGTGTTTTGAGCAAAATTTGAGACAATTTAAAAAATTATCAAAAGTATGAATTAAAATCTATTCTTGTTTGCTAAGTTTTTAAAACTAATTATGAGTAAAATGCTGGGATCAGATTTATTAGATTTTTCTCCAAGATAATATGTGAACAATCACTCAAACACAAATAATTTCATCCTATTACAAATTTTTTGAATTGATTTGAAGGTTTTTAAAACTTATGTTGAATTTTTTTTTCTTTTTAAAGCTTTTTTGAAACTTAATTCAATAAAATGAATATCGAATCCAAGATTTACATGGCAACATATATATTTATCCTATATTCAGAATCGGAATCATTATTCAAATACTAAGCAATTTTCGTCACAGTTCATTAAACTGTGTGAGAGGTCTGTATCCTCTTGTAAGAAAATTATACATAAATATCTCTGATTGCTTCAATATGTACTACTCTATTTTGAAAATATAAATCCCTTTTAGACCACTATTTTTATTCAAAGTTTTACTGTCCGCTTCAAGCTGAAAAAGTGAACAAAATAAAAATGGCTTTCTGGAGGATTTCTTAAATAGTAACTCACATTTGAATATACAATGAAAAATATAGAAATATTCACGCAATCGGCTGTTTGTGATAAACCAATTTTTAAAGTTCACGTTATCCTATCATTTTAAAAGTCTCCGCTTAGCAGCATCAGTTGTCTCGTATCGGAGCATTGAGATTTACTACTGTGCCCCAAAAGTAAGACCAACTAATTTTTTTTCAAAAACTCTTTATTTATTCTTCCAAATTATGCGAACTTTTTTTTTTCCAATCCTCAATGCATGCTAAAAAGCCATTAGCAGGGGATGGCCTTCAAAGCGCGCTGCGATTCCCGTTGAATCTCTTCAATCGATTCAAAAACGGTGTCCCCGGAGTGGTCTTTTGAGTTTAGGAAATAGCCAGAAGTCGTACGGTGGTTGTGGAACGATATGAGTTTCATTTTTGGCGAAGAAGTCTCGAAAATTAATGCAGTGTGAGCTGGCGCATTCAGTGTTTTCGGTACCAATCGAGATTTGACGCGTTTGAGGTCCAAAATGGAATTGACCCGACCCTTTTGAAATTACAACATCATCAGCAAGGTCTCTAATTGTAAATCGACGATTTGCCAGCACCAAATTTTTAATTTTTTTGGACGTGAGCTTCGTCGGTTGAGGTTGATGGTCGGCCAGAGGGCTCTTTGTCTTCAACGCGTTCTCTGCTTTCTTTGAACTGTTTATACCACTTCTAAACATTTCTTTCCGAAATAGGAATGCTCACCGAATTCTTCCTGCAACATTCTATATGTTTCCGCAAACAAAATTTAATGCAAGTTCTTTGTTCAATTAATTCAGACATTTCAAAAATTGCCGGAATCAGTTTTAGCGTCTCACAATGCCAAGCGTAACTCAAACACTAATGAATATTTTCACGTCAAATTTCACACAAATGTCAAGGACAGTGCCAGCAATCTAAAAAGAAAAAAATTGAAATTCCATAAGTTCCGGGAATTTTAAATTGAAAATTGGTCTTACTTTTTGGACACAGTAGTATGCTTGCTAATGTTGACAGCATCACATTTCAAATCTTTCATCTGTTTTTTTTTTCACTCCCATTGCCATGATTGCTGATATAACTTCGTATATATTACTAAAATATTTGTCATTACATAATACTGTCGCCGTAATCATCACCGAGATAAGTTAACGCATCACATTCCAAAGAAACAAATTCTCAAAAGGCGGCCAATTCAGATACAACCCAAAGTTTTTTTATAAATTAGGGCCTTTATAAAAATCTGTAGCTTAAATACAATTTGCGCTTTCTTCCATGAATATTTAAAAAGCAAATCCTGAGATTTTGGCTAGATTACTGATAACTGTAAAGTATTTCTAATTTAACCCATTACATGTCTGGCAAAAATGTCTTTCAGAAACTAAGTTGTTAACAGAATTTGAAACCCGACAAGAGAAGCCAAATTGAATGTGCCTGCGTCTGAGCCCTCATAGCATGATAAATCATTCCAGTATACATGATTCCAGTATACTGGAAAATTATTCTATTATTTGTGAATATTTCAAATGCTGTCTTTGGGATTGCTTCGTTCTAAATTGAGTTTGAAAATTTGGGCGTAGTATTTTAGGTATCTAGGATTCACTCTGTAAAAGGCTAAATCTTCTATAGTTCTAATTTTCCTATTTGTCTGTAGCCACTAATTTTTTATAATTTTACCTTTATGTGAATTTAATGAGATACTTTACTACAAATATATATAATCAGTTTTTCCTGCAAAGATTTAGATTTAAAATAAAATCTGAAGAAAAGGTTTTTACTTCGTAGCTTTCAATACACATTCCTTCGACGTCTATACATCACTTGACTTGTTTGTAGAACATTTTTGAATCTTTCGTAGTACTCGCCATTCAAAATGAGTCTGTGGTTGCATTTCTCCAAATCTCTTCAATGCCTTTAAAATAAAAATCTTTGAGGTAGCACTTCGCTTAAAGTAATAGTACCTAGTCTAGTGCAAGGGTCTCCACACTTTTTATCCTGGGGCCATACTGACACCTCCACTAAGTCCCAAGGGCCAAGCCTTAGTTAACTAACCATATTAACTTATTGCAGTTTTGAATTATGCGTAAATTTTCGTTTTGGAACTATCTGAAAATCAATAATATGAATCTTTGTAACGCTGGTTGAAATCTTAGAAATTGTTGTTTAAGAAAATAAATGCTGAACAAGAAGCAGTAACTCGTATTAATTTCCGCATGGATCATTCAATAGCGAAACATGGGAAACTCAAATTTGACGGGCGAATTAATCAAGGATTACAGGATTGCAATAGAAGAAATATGCCCAGAAAAAAGTTAATTTATTAAATAACATCAGTTTGTCAGCAAACACAGACTCGAACAGTATATGATGTTGCAAATAAATTAACTCAATTTTCTGACAAAAAGTCTACACTTAGAATGACTCTTTTTGGCACTGGATGAGTCAACAGAGGTTTTATATACTACTCAGGTGTTACTTTTTATTGGAGATATAGATAAAAATTATGAAGTTTAGGAAGTGCTTCTTGGCATTTATAACATTCAGGGAACGACCACTGGAGAAGATATTTTTAAAATAGTTGAAAATGCTGTTCAGAAAACCAATCTGCAATCTGATTATTATTTTGTACGATTTACTTATATCGTAATTTTTTAAATGAAATCAAAATAAATTGGGGCTGGCAGTAGTTTAGAGACCTCTAGTGGATAGCGAGTTGTGCTGGGATGCTAGTGCCAAATCAGAAGAAAAAGTGGGAGGGTTGATAAAAAATACAATGTATTTACTTGAAATTACTTGGCGATAATGGAATACTGTGAAGGTGTATCTTGTACCGCAGAAGCTAATAATTTTATCCCTCTGTTTTAATTAATCTGCTCATTTTTCTTCAAACCTATATTCATTACTTCTTTTTAGAACATTGAGTTCCCCGTATTTCTTTCCATTTGTTGCAAAATCATTGTGATTTATTCTCTTCTTATCAAAAATTTCTTCAACATGATTACACACTCTATGATCAACACTCTTTGAAATGAAAAATTGAAGTCATTTTAAACTTGGCTGCTGCAAAAATCAAACCTACTTTAAAAAATTGTTTCAATAATGAGATATTACAAATCAATTAAGTTTTTTATTAACATTTGATCACTTTCTTTTGTAATATATAATATAAATAAAAATAAATATACACTCAAGAGCCAAAACATTATGACCACCTGTCAATAACAAGTTGACCCACCTTTGGCGCGCAACACACCTTCAACCCACCTTGGCATGGATGCCACAAGTCCTTGGTAGATGGCCGGAGACAGATTGTACCAGATGTTTAGCAACGGTCACGCAAATCCGAGATATTGCGAATTAGTGGTCTTTGAACTCTGAGTTGCCGTCCCAGGACATCCCACATGTGTTCTATCGGATTGAGATTCGGTGAATTAGGCGGCCAGGACATTAACTGGAATTCAGCTTCATGTTCCTGGAACCACTCCAACACAATTTTAACCTTGTGACAAGGGGCGTTGTCCTGTTGGAACAATCCATTTCCAGCTGGAAAACAGAGGCCATGTAAGGAGTACAACTGGTCCGCAGTGATGTTCAGATACCCTGTAGCATTCATGGTCTGCTCTACCACAACCACGGGTCCCAGAGACGCCCAAGAGAACGTCCCCCAGAGCATAATACCGCCACCACCGGCCTGTGTTTGACCTACTGTACATTGAGGGGAGCAACTGTTCGCCTGGAAGACGGCGTATCCTGACACGGCCATCGGCGTGATGAATGACAAACCGTGATTCATCTGACCAGGGCAACTCTCTCCCTCTGATCCATGGACACAGTCACGATGTTCCCGGGCCCAGCGCAGGAGCAGTTAGCGATGACGCTTGGTAAGCAAAGGCGCACGAGTGGGACGTTTGCTGAGTAGCCCCATATCCAACAGTGTCCGCTGAACAGAGTGCTCCGATACTATTCTATAATTTGGCCCTGCATTGTATTGGGCTGTCAGCTGAGCCACTGTCTGGCTCCGGTTTTGCTTCACCATGCGAGACAGTCTCCGACGACCTTTTTCTTTGATACGGACTTCTTTTGTGGACGTCCAACACCATGTCGTCTATTGCTGGTTTCCCCGTCATTCATCCACTTTGCATAAGTGCTAACAACTGTAGATCGCGAACAACCCACGAGTCGTGCAGTTTCGGAAATACTTGTTCCGAGCCTTCGAGCCATTACAATCTGCCCTCTATCAAAGTCGCTTAGATCATTAGCCCATCCCATCACACTCAGAAGTAAGGGAAAAGAATGATTCTTCAGACTTTCCAGCAGCAGTTAAATACCACTTCCACCTGATCACGTGCCTTCCACGCCATCCAGGCAAGTTCATTGCAAAATGTAGGGGTGATCATAATGTTTTGCTCTTGAGTGTAGATTATCATTATTTTTTATGGTCCTCTTTAAGGAGAGATGAATTTTTTTAAAAAATAAATCTGAGTAAATTATCTCTAAAAAATAAAACCCACAACTGTTGGCAGTATTTTTTGCGATTTTCATAAGTGTAATAATTCACATTTCCAGTGTTCAAAAACTATGCGACATTTCCAAATTCAGTTTTGTCAATATTTTCTTCATACTTGGTATTAGTTCAATACAATGCACCACTCTGATATAATTAGTAAAAATATTAATATTAAGAACACATTTGCAAATTCAATCATTCATGTTCTTTATCATCCAACTACAAATCTGGATTAGTGAGATATAAGTGCATCAGCATTAATAATATTATAATCCCTCATATATTTCAGTGATTATGAATTTGAAGATTTAATTTTGACTTTTGTAAAATAGAATGAGAATGTTATTCTTATTATATTAGGTATCGAAAGAAATTTATTTACATAAAAAGTATTTATTTATTTTATAAACCTTTTTCTTTGATATTTAATTTTTTTTTTCATGTCATAGTGAAATACGAAGAATGCTACCAAATTTATTGTTTTAAATTTAATCCAATATAAAGCATAATTATAAGCAGAATTATTAAAAAATTTTAGGATAGGAGAATGCAAATAACAATATTTCTATTTACAATTACACTACTATCATTGTTTTTAAAATTTACAGAATCAAAGGATCGTTGCTACATTGTCTGCTTGCCATCAAATTATTTCTACCTATTTACGATGTGTCTGGGTGAAAGGTATCCAAAAATAACTGTTTATGAGAATCCCAGCTTATTTTCAGTTCAGTTAATGAGGGAAACTTCTTAAGTTACTTTGAACAATTAGAGACTCTGCAGATGTACAAATGATAACAGATTTCTTACGAAGTATTTTGTAGTATTTCAGGTTTTATTAACTTTATTACTGTGGATATATATTATTTCAAATCATTCATATTACGAATTTTTTTTTTTGATCGTACACAATCATTTTAATGAAGCCGCAATCAAAATTATTCCAACGGCGTTATGTCCAGAGATGTAGAAATCCCAACAACAGAATCTCCTCTTCCTATCCAACGTCTATGAAAGGCCTTATTCAAAAGCTTGGACACATTACCATGTAAGTGTAGTCGAATATTGCCTTACTAAAAGATGAAATGTGAAGGAATCTATAGAATAACAAAGCTTCAACATGTCAGGGTTAACATGTATTGACAATGTCAGTTGTGCTTAATAATTCAACTTATGTGAAATTCTAACCACTTGTTAACTTTCGGCGTCGATAAATTTATGGTAGCTCTCATTAACCAAAACACTCCAATAATGTCTCTTAACTTTTATAAATGTGAAAGGTAAATTCATTACTTAACAACATTTGAGCAAAGTAATTCGTATCGTCTTTGATAGGGTTTAGTATTTCAACAATCAATTCAGCTCTACACTGTGTAATGGTAACCTTTGTAGAAGCCTGAAGCAATCCATTATCAACGATGCAACATTTTCGTAATTAATCCTGCTTGGTTGTCTCTATATAAAGTATTTCTTTTAGATAAATCTGGAACATCCGATATTATTGAAATTCAGTTGATTTATAAATAAAATCAGCTTCAGGTGATGAGAAACAATCCAAGATTATTTGAAATAAAAAAAAAAAAAAAAAGGTGACAAGTGTATAAAATACAAACTTTGCGTATAATTTAGTTATCTTCCAGTTAAAAGTTATCTTTCATTTTTTGTTACATTGATCACCATGTTAGATGTGAAGTATTATGTATTAATGTTTTAGATGTTTATACATATAGGAATTGGCATCATTAAAGATTCTAATCTAAATAAATAAAATTATGAAAGTTGATTTGAGTGCGTTTGTTAAGTAAAAATAATATTGTATTTAATTTTTTTTAAATTTGAGGGAAGTTATAATTGAATATGAAAGCCTGATTTGATGATGTTTATTAATGGAAAAGTAACTAAGAAAATTTTTATCGACTAAATAGTCAAAGAAGGGTTTTTTTTTTTTTTTTTGTAATTTAAAGGAACACTATTCTTATGTTTTTGTTTAAATAATGTAGTAAATACGTATGTTTTTTTTTTTTTTTTAAATTCATTTTGTTAGCTTAATTGGATGATGTATATTTTATGATTATTTTAGAAAATTTGTTGTAATCATTATATGTTTTTGTTATGAATACAGTTATGTTTACAAAATGTTATGATTTATGTGTTATATTATTTTATGACTTCTACAGATTAATATTTCTTCAATTCGCTTTATTGTGTAATTTTTGTGTACTTTTGGTAAAAGTTAAAGGGGATACCAGCGTTTTTAAAAATAAATTTATTATTAGTAATCAATTAGAATTTTTGTTATTTCGGAATTGAATTTATTATTTTTTTTACAAAATTTATTTCAAATGTATTAAGTTATCAACTTGAATTGGTTAGATTATCCATTATTCAATTAAAATATATTTTGCATTTGTCTGTCATATTTCAAAGTTAGTTGAGTTCATATAATGATAGAATATCTGAAAATGTTATTCATGTTTTAAAGTTGAAGTTTTCCATTTTAACAAAAAATTTTTAACAAACTATTTGACAGAATAATTTTTTTAATTAAAAAAATTCAAAAGCAGTTTCAACCCATGTTTGAATTCAATATAATGATATTAATATTGCTATTTGGGAAATCTGATTTTGTATAAAATGAGAGAAGATTTTGATTGCATCAAAATTAATAATGTAAATCATTTCATGAGGCCAAATGAAAGAAGCTAATTATATTATTTTCAATTATTTACATAACTTATTGATAACAATCATTAACTAATTTAAAATGCATGCAGAAATTTTATTTGAATGGTTTGATAAAATATTGAACATATTATTTAATTTTCTAGATAATCTTTGTGCCATCAATTATTAAATGATGAAAAATGTGTGATAAAAGCAATTTCTTTAAAATTAATCCTGTTTTACAAGAAAATAAAATTCTTAAAAAAAATCTGTGTTGGTTTCTTATAAGTTATATGTGAAGTTTTAAACATGATCAAATATTGAAAGCTTAATTCTTATTTTGCTTGCATTATAGAAATGGGCCAGGTTTTAAAAAAAGATCAAAGAACATGAAAATGGCATAAATGAAGAAAATTGCTCAATTGGTAAAAAATAAATTAAAAAAAATTTTTTTTAACCAATATATCATGTCTGTTGATGTATTTTTAAAGATACAAGTCATATGTATTTTTAATTAGGATTTTTTTGTTTGTACTTAAGATCAAGACTAGAATTATTTTAACTGTAATATTTATTGGTAATAATTAGCTTGATATATTATAAAATGATATGTAAAAAAAAAGTTATTTAGTTAATTTGAAGTTTTATGCAATACTGCAGAAAACATTTTATTTTAAGGAGTTATTTTATTTTAATGTTTATTTTTACCCAATAAATATGAATATATATATGTCGACAAAAATAAATTTCCATCAAATTTTAGTTGTGTTTGTATGTTAAAAAGCTATCAATTCATGAACAATATTGATTTAATCATACAGAGGAAGAGAGTACACATTGCGATATAATTAATTCAAATGTTGGAAAATAAAAGTTGTAAAAAATTGCACTAGATTGCTCCTATAAGACATGTTTGTATCTGTGATTTCTACTTATTCTGTCAAGACTGCTGCTTATAAGCTAGATAAGTTGATTTTGTCATGTAAAAAGTAATTTTCTGAAATTTGTGAATGTAGATAGTTCACTTAATGGTAAAAAATTATGTGTTTATAAACAATTAAACTTTCTTTTCTTTTATGAATTGTAGTTCTATGTGTTCTAAAAAATTAGCCTTTAGAACATATTTAAAAAAAATCACCTAATGGGATACATTAAGATGCTGATATATGGATAGCATTGGGACAGTCCCTGTTCTCTTTTAATTGAGTATAATAGATATATTAATAGCAATATTTTATACATATGTTAATAATTGATTCAGACTGAGTCTGAAAGAAGTATGAAACTTAATTTGGATACTGATATTGAATTGTAAAATGACATTGATACATATGCAAATGGTGCCAAATAAATACTAAAAAATGGTAATGTACAATCCATTAGTGGATAAAGTTCTATGCAATGATTTCATTTTAATAAATTTTTTTTGCAGAAAATTCTGTACTTGAACCTGTGCATTATATTGGTCATATTGTAAAATTTGAGAATAAATAGATTATGTTCTAAGTAAGATAAACAAAATATAGAATTCCCTATTTTGTAGAATTTGAAGATTCAGTGGAATTCATATAAAATACATCATGTGACAGGATCTATGACATTAGTATGGTCCTATAAAATATCAAAATTTTGAATTGACTTGCATAGCTATCATATCCATTCAGTATAACTGCAAATACATTGTAAATAATTATTTTTATAACCATTTAATTTTTATATTAATCTTTTATTTAATAATCATTTGATTAAAAATTTTATTTTGTAAACATTTCATTATATAAGTAAATTTTGTGGTCATGTTTATAATTTTTTACTATTAAATATTTGCGATTGTAAATATAAAGATGGCTGTCCCAATATACCCATTGTTATTTTGGTGTTCATTAATTAATTAGAAGTTTCTATAATTTATGGAAATAATGTCCATTTGGATATTAATAAAAACTTCTTTAAAATTTTTTTGTATAAATATAATAATAGTAATAAATTGACAATCCTGCTTTTTAAAAAAGAAAATATCTCTTCTCACCCCAAGAAAGAATAAGAGTACAGAATTAAAAACACAACATCTGAAATTAGAGCAAATAAGTCTTGCTATAAATAAGATTAATTTATTATTATATGGTGACGTACAATTTCATTTTGATTAAACATTATAGAGGGTTTTGGTATTCTGAGGTTCATAGTAAATACCATAAGATAGGGACTTTTCAATTTCTACTATATTTTATCAATTTAGTATACTTCAGTTTTTTTTTATTATTTATTGTTTTATAGCTAAAGGATTTTTTTATTGTATTCTTCCCTAAAAGATCTTTGCAGTTTCTTCCTTGGTTTTATAACTTTTCCTGTGAAACGTTTTACAAATAATAATGATTTTAAGCATTTGCTGACATCATTATTAGAGTATATTTTCTTTCTTATCTGTATAATCATCTGCTGTACACAGCAATTTTTGTAATTTTCATCTCTAGATTTTCCAAATTATACATAAAATTTTCTGAAAACTTTCTTTAAATTTTTATATATATAAAGATAAAATTTTATGTATGTAAAAGTTTTTGCATGCTGTTATGTATGTTTAATTTAACTTGTTATAAATAGGTTTCCCTGATCTTGCTGTACTCCCTCCTGAAATAAGTCTTTGTGTGTTGTCTCATCTAAATGCTACTGACTTATGCCTGGCAGCTTGTGTTTGGGGAGAACTTGCTCAAGATCAGATTTTATGGCAGAGGTATGCAACATGGATTTTTATAAAATTATAAATGTCTCACTAAATTGCATAAAAGTAGCAGTATCTATTTTTTTAAATTAGTCACTTTTTCAGTTTCTAAATTAACTAAAGTTGAAATTTTTATGTAAAATAGTTGTAAATAAAGTTTATGTGAATGAATTGGTTATGCGAGATATGTTTTTAGAATAAATTTATATTTATTTTATATACACATATATAATATTTTTAATGCTACCTTCTATTAAAAAAAAAAAAAAAAAAATCTTGATGAACCCCTAAAATATAATCCAATTATTTTGAAATTGTGCCTGCAGAATTCATTATACCAAGTATGCAACTGTTTAAATTTTCTCAACTAATAAATGTTAACTTCAATTAAGCTTATGTTTCTGCTGCACAACTAGCATAATATAAAAGGTTAAAAATTGATTACTGTTTATCTTTTCTCATTATATTGAGGACTGTTTATCTTTCTCATTATTTTTCTCATTTAGTCAACAATACCATTATGATGTTATCAAAGATCTTATCTTAAATCGCATTACTTCGACTTGTCTTATATGTAGGATATATTAAGATGGCTGGTCATATCAAACAATATTGTCTGCATGGAGATACTTTTGTGCAGAGGTTCTGATGGAATTGATTGCTTCACTGAACTCATCAGCAAAATAACAGCTTTGTAGAGCAAAGGAGGAATGACCGTGAGGTCAGAGATGCAAACTGCCCCAACAGAATTGTTGCCCTCAATCTAGCATGCTACAGTCTTTTCGTTCTATGTGTAGTACCTACTATCATTCTTACTTTGCTGAGGTGTGATCATGGTTACAGCGACCTTTAAGATATCTGTCTTATCCTATTACATCAACAAAATTGTTTTAAATGATTTCATAGCTATCAGCATTGCATAGTGTTAAGTGATAAATTCTGCTTCAGTTGTTGAACAGATGATCACCAAATCTGTGTGTAGAAGTGCTGGGGTCAATGATCCCAAATCTTTGTTTTACAAATCTATTCTTGCATCAGCTCTGGTGTGATTGAGTGAGGTACTAATTCATGACAGTAAGTTGCTGTTAATCATCATGCATTGAAATTAACAGCTGAACAATATGCTGATGATATCCAGTAGCTGTTTGTGTTACCCTTTCTGATACAACATCCTGTGGCTGTTTTTCTACAAAAAAGGTTAAGCTTTGTATGATTAACATATTTCTTGACTCTGTTCATGCAGTTTATACTCTTCGTTGATCAGCAAGGTCACAGACCTTTCAACAATTTTAACATTTACAGGACCTGGTAGACCACTATAATTGGACACTTCATACTGTTGTAGATTTAGAGTAAGAATAGGTAGGAATGTATCACAGTTAGAGATTAGGAATCCTTATCACTGCTTTCTTAGACATATATTGTCATACATTTTTGTTAGTGAAGGCTATGCCAATTATTTATTGGAACATTTAGTGGTAAATGCTTGCTATTGAATTTTTTTATCATTTCATCACCTTTGTGTGGACATAACACTTATTTAATTTCACTAAAAACTTTCGCTTTTTTTGTGTTTTTTTTATAAAAATGTGTATGCAATGTAACTTCAAAAAGTTGCAAAAAAAAAAAATAGAACACAGAGATGTGTTTTTTTAAATTTCAATTACTAACAAAAAATTTTAAAAACTCAATACGTTGGAAATTATTATCCAGATAGGAGGAATTATTGAGTTACTCCTTAAATGTTTATTTTATGTAATTATGCATTTTATTCAAATGAAATTTTTATAATCCATCTCAATGTGTTAATGTATCTTTATTTTATGGAAAGTAAATGTTAGTTTTTAAAAATCACTAAAATAGGTGATTTTTCATTTCTCTATGTTATTATAGCTATTGTAAATTTTTCTTTATATATATGGAAAGAGAGAAATCCAAAACATTTTACTTTAATTAATTTATTTATTTTAGCTTATGTCAGAGTCAGTGGGGTTATGCTTCAATTTATGCCAAACAAAAAGTCATGTGTCAATTTTTCATATCATCACTTATATCTTCAGTTGGATGAGGGTACTGTTACCTTCAATGCTGATGCTTTTATGGTAAAGTTTTTTTCCTTCAAGAAATATGTATATTTAATGAATACTTTAATTTTAAAACCAAAATCTTGTTAGAAAAATTCTCTTACTTTCAATATTCTCCTAATTTTAATAATCTTAATCTAATCTTTAATTCAGCATAAAACATAGTTAAAATTGTGTCCAAAATGAAGTCGTCAATTTCTAAGTCTTTTGATGGTATTTTTGCATTTGTTACATAATAAATTCACTCATCAAGTATTAGTAGTGGATGTTATTCTTATATTCAAAAATTTTTCCACACAAATTATTCTTGAACATGCAACTATGTATATTTTTATGGGTCAAAATTTTGATTAAAATATGAAAAAAAAAATTCTGCTACTTCCTATCTGAAAAATATAGGCACAATCATAAAATGCAATTCACATACACACACAAAATCTAAAAACAAAATGAATGAAATATGGTATATATATTATAAAACAATGTGAATTATCATTTAGGTTTAATTTATTCTAAAATTCAGAAATGTATCATTTATTTTGATAAATCACAAAATAGAAATATGTGCCTCATAATTATTGACATTAAAATATTTGTAGAATAATTTTAAGATTTAATGACATACTTACAAATGTTAATGTTGTAATTGTGTTTTTATTATTTTTTATCACTTAAAATATGTGATTTTCCATTGAAATTAGTGTATATCATTTAAGTTTTAAGCACAAATCATAATATGCTTGTGCAATAGGTGTTTAAAATATGTGATTGAGAACTATTGCTATTCGTTTTCATATACTGTTCTTGTTAGCTGTCCCTATATTTTCTCATATAAAAATCCAGACTAAGTGCAGGCCATTCCATGACTTGTTGAGTTAAATGACCTTCTAATATTTGCAAATAGTTCTTAGAATTCAGTTTTATACTATAAGAAGCCAAGAATGTTTGGCCAATAAATCTAAAATCAATCTAAGTCATTGTTTTCTTTGTCTATATAAAACCAAATACTAATAAATTTATATGTATTGAGTCCATCTGAATTCTACTTTTTTTCATCTTTAAATATGGTACAGAGGCATTTATCACTATAAGACATCATTCTCTTTGCCTGTTTCAGTCATGATGTTTTATGGTGTACCTTTAAACATGGATTCTTCAACATTTTCTTGAAAGTTATTCTTTTATAGTATCTTATTCTTCTGTGAATTGTGCTTTTTGATACTCTAACAACTTGTCACAGTTACATATTTTACCTGTATACCATGATTAACATCTTCCTGCAGAATTTTTGTTTGACTTGTTTACCAGATCTTCTCTTATTAGAACATTTTTCATTTTTTTACAAAATTCTTTAAATACTATAAATTTTAATAATCTCCTCATTTCTAATCTCTTTAGCCATTGGCATTGCAACAAAATTGTCAAAACGTATTCTAAAGCTTTAAAAGTTACATAAATTAAAAGCTAATTAAAAATATTTTAATTTTTGATTTTTATACTATTTTATTTATTGCATCATGTTTTTTATAATAAATTTTATTAAATCAATGAATAAAAATTAAATGAATCATTTTATATTTACATGAATAATACTTTAGTTTGGAATTTCATCTTTGATCTATGCCTATATTTTTGGGAAAGGGTGTATTATATTTGTGGAGTAATAAGGCCATTGAAATTACCAAATTATATGCTAAATAGTATTTCTTCAATCCTCTGTTTTAGATGTTTTTAATGAAATATTATAATTACATATCTTTACTTTTGAGTAATTAAAAAAAAAAAAAAAAAAACCCTTAATGTTCTCTAAATTTTCTTCTTTTTAAGATCTTTTTACAAAGCATCTTCATAAATGATATATCTGTATTTGCTATTTATAATTTTTAGCTACATAATAATAAATACTATTCTAACAGTTAATATTTGTTTCTCTTTTTGTGGTCAAACAGAAATATCTGTAATTCCTTGCATTATGCTTCTGAATAATTGTAAATCATTCGTCTAACTAGTTGTATTGCTAAATTCATTTTTATTTATCTTTTATAATAATAATATATTCTTATTGGATTTTTTTTCAGGGCATGGATTATTTTATAAAACATCAGTTAATTGATGACAACGCAAAAGAAATTGCACATTTTATTTACAGTACACGTACATTAAACATTCGACAAAAACGGCTTTACTTAAATAGTAGGTAGGTATATTAAATACTTTTGCAATGGTATGCTTAAAAAATTCAAATTACTCTGCTAAAAGAATATTATGTACAAAAACTTCATTAATTTATTTAAATTGATGACACAGCATACATAATTTCAATTCATGTTTAAGATAAAAAAAAATGTGATCTTTGATTCATATGACTATTATAATAGTTCAGCAATAATTCTACAGCCTCATCATTTCAGGCCGATTGTTCATCTGACTTGTGAAATCAGAGAAATTTAGTCTGTCAAAAGTGCATGAAAGCATATGAAATTTGATTTTAAACAATTTCATTATTAATTGCCTTTTTGAAGTCAAAGAAATAGTTTTAAAATAATGCTAATACAGCTTTTAAATATTTAAAATTCAAATAGGCAAATATAAAAAAAAAATAAAAAAATGAAGACTTTTAAAATAGTGCTATGAAAATTTATAAAACATTTCAAATATATAATATATACATGTAATAAATTTTTATATTATGAATTTTAAAAGAACTGTTTAAAATTTACATTTGTCTTTATATATTCTGGCCATTTTCAAGTTGTGGTGCCCATTTATATATTTATAACTTGAAATGTAATCAAAAAATTTTAAATTTGAAGTCCAATATACATACCTTAATTTGTATTTAAAAAAGTGTAACAGAACAAAATAAGAAGCTAATAAATCAAATTGTGATAATTGTTTGTTCATTTTTTTATGTAAATCATCAATTATTTCTGGCAGTATATTGTAAAATTATGTAAATAAATGCAAAAGTTGAAATTTGAGGTAATTTTTTTTATTCTAAACCGAATTTATCTTGTTTCTGCTTTTCATTTTCAATAAATTAATAATAAATTTGCTTTTTTAGAATTATTTCATTATGTGCTTGTCATCTCTAAAATGTTATTTCATTTTCATTTACTTATAGCTATCATACATATATACAGAATAAATGTAATTATTGTTAACAATGAAAAACTATATAGCAACTATTTATTATATTTTGTAATTCCTGTTATAATGATATGTTGTAATAATAGAATGCACATAAAGTAATCAATTTGTTTCTTAATATCTCAACCATAAATTATCTCTTAATTTTTATTGATACCAGGAAATTTATTTAGGTAAATTTCGAGTTATAATTAATTAAGTTAAATAAAATTAAATAATAGTAACTTCATTTTTCTAATTAAATTTGCCAAAAAGTAAAGGAAATTTATCAGTCTTTGAATACAATGCTATAACTTTTATTCTAGTAATTTAAACTCATTAACATCTTCAAAATTATAAGGAAAATCATTTATTTTCCCTGCAATAATTAATATATGTTATAAAGTACTAAGCATTGTTTTCCCTCTTTATAAATTTTTCTCGTATTAAAAATTCTTGTAGCGAACTTTGTTCTGAAAACAAAATTGTTCTCTTTTCATTTTCATACTATTTATACTAAGTGAGACTTCAAAATTAGATATCTTGTTATCTTTTAGCATAACTTAATGAGTTAATTTGTTTATTTATGTATAATATTAGAATAGTTAAAAATATAATGTAAATGAAATTGCCCAAGAAACATGAGAGATTTCTTTTGCAAATTAAATGTTGCATTAAAATATTTTAATGGAATAAATTGTGATTAATTCAATTTTGCCTTCATTTTTGATAAAATATATTATGCATGTATTATTTTTGAGTTTAGAAATTTAAAGTAAAAGTAGATTTTTTTTTAATGTTTATTTTTAAGTGCTTATAATTTTTTGCATAGTAATTTATTTGCTATAATTTAAAAAAAAGCGTTGTTTTATAATTTCTTTACTCATATAATATATTCTTTTAAATTATAAAGGCTGCTGGTATATAAGCTTGAAATTGTGCAATTCTTTCATTAGATGAAGTCAATATATGATCTTACAATTTGTTTATTGCATTTGTTATTTAAAAAGCATTTCTTTAACATTTCAGGAGAGATGTATTGAGTCAACTTATTGGAATGCACAATTTTCAAATCAGTTTCTACCTCATGCACTTAGGAGGTTTTTTGAGTCCCTTCAAGCCCCAAATGAACTTGATAATTATTTACATTTCTTATTAGAAAGATTTTCTGCCAGATTTTGTCAGTGTAATCGAAATTGCAGTTAAGCACAGGTTTGTTAGAGATTTCATGTTTGATTTGAAATTGTTTGAATATTATATTTTACCCCAATTATTTAATTGTAAAATGCCAATTGTTACCTGAATCTTACATATATTTAATAACTATTCTATGTTTCAAATTTGAAATCCTGTAAATTTTCCCAGTACATGTGGGAATTTTTAAAAAGTTGAAATTCTATTGGAACTCCATTATTATTTCCTATGGCAAGGCAATACAAAAATGGGAAAAATACTAAATAAAGCAGAAAATGCACACAAAATTTGACCGAAGCCATTGCCTTAAGAGTTCTCTAGTTTGCCAGCACCTCACCGTCTCAGACTCCCATGAAGTGCCAAGCAACGATGCAAATGAGCTTGATTCATTAGTTCTGCCAAATCACAAGAGTGCAATTTGGTACATCAAAAATCCCATTGTGATGTAGATGTTCATTAGATCAGTCCTTTTTATTGGGTCAAGCCACCAACATTCCATTGCAATACATGCAGGATAATCGAATGACGGTTAGGATAGCAACAAGAGCTCATGCCAAAAACTGTAGACCATTTAGCCGTACAGAACGTTGCCCAGGATGTACCACTAGGAGATAGGTCTACATTGCACCCCCTATTGAGCTTCATAATACTATAAAAATACCTAATATGAAATGATACAACATACCTTATGATTGCATAAGCAAAAATATGATCAGGTGACAGAACCAGCCTAAAAAACAAAACTTTAGGTATTCCAAAAGAATAAAAGTAATTAAAAAATGATTGAATACAAGATTATATTGAATACATGATTATATTGAATACATGATTATATTGAATTTATGATTGAATGCATGATTATATTGAATTTATGATTGAATACATGATTATATTGAATTTATGATTGAATACAAGAATGAATTTCGAGACATAAGACAAAAAATTATTCAAAATCTTTAAATTTGTAACTATCTGAATCTGAATGGAACAAATTTAGATTATCATTTGATGATTTATTATCATCATAATCATCAGGCTTGGGCAAATTGTAGTACTAGGAATGGTTTTAGTAATTTTGTGTTCTTAAAAGCAAAAAATAAGATTAAAATGGGAAGACAAAAGAATTGGTGAAGGAAAGAAAATTTTTTTAATCTTTTCCCTCACTAAAAAGTGGTTAAAATTGAATGATTAGAATACTAAATTCTGATGAAAGTGATAAATTATGGATGACAAATAAGTTCATCCATCAATGACATTTAATGATAAAACTGATGAAATATTATTGTTGGATGAAAATATTTTAAAAGCACATTTTTAAAGAATTAAATTTTACGGATTACTTCCATTAAAAAATAAGTAATCCACATCCAAGTGCTTTAAGTTTTTTTAAAGTTATAATCCCTTTATTATAGGTAGGAATAACAGTAAGTAATATAGTTCTTTGTCTCTTGAGAAAATATTTTAGGTTTGAGTTTAAGTAAAGAATTTTTACCTATGAGAATAGCAGTAGTACTATTAACATCCATATTAATTTCATGTGTGTTTTTTAGGAAAATACATTTAAATAAAATATAGCTCCATATTTATCTTTGAGTAATTTAATTATTTCAACCTGCTTTTATTGTTTTTGCTACTTATTTGTCATTATCATTTTGTTACTACTGCATAAATATGATTTTTATATAATGATTTGATTCAATTTTTCATTCATATTGTATTTGAAATTATTTAAAAAAAAATCACTTTCATATTTAAAGAAGTGACTTTTAATTTTTCTGAGAATAAACTAGGATTATAAAAATGACTTACTTAATCTGGTTATAGAAGATTTTGACGTAAACTTTGCATTTTGAGAAGAAATTTGTCATTTTTTTTTTTTTATTGCTTCATTAAATTTAACATTTTTAAAATTCAGTTGTTTTCCTTTTTATTTTCTAGTAAAATTGTTTATTTTGCTTACCTGATAATAATAGTTCATAAGAAGCTATTTTATCATATATTTGATTTTTATCTACATTTATTTATTATTTTTGTTCTGTATTTGCCTATTTTTAAGTCTGAATAATTATTTTCATTAGGTTGTCCATATTATGTGATATCTTAGTTGGAAAGAGTTACAGAGCTTCATATTTTCAATTCTACTTTTTTTTTTTCTGAAGCTTTTATGTATTCGTTTTTAGTATTGCTTCAAAGAAATGATGGTTTGCTGTAATCTGATCTGTAAATATTGATCATCGGTTGTACAAAGTAAAAATGGTTATTGCACTATGTGTTTCAATATGTCTGAAATTTATATAGCAAGGAATTGTTGAGTTAAACAATTTTCTAATTTAGGTATTTTTTTTAAGCAAAAAGTCAAAGTGTACTTGTATAAGTTTTGACAGATTCTTTTTTAAAAAAGTCTTCTAGTGTAAACATATGCTTTAACCAATTTTTTTGTGTGTTACATATAATAAAGATGTATAAGATTAAAGCTAGTATTTAAGCTGGTCAGGATAAGAAAATGGCAAGTATTAACAATTGTTGTAAGATGAAGCTGTTAAACTCTTTGTTTTATCCTTTTATCAATTAATTTTATCTTTTTAATTATAAATTAATGTGCTATTAATTCTTTTTTCTGCATCTTTTTGTAAATTTTCTGCATTTACAAAAATAAAAGTTGGCAGCTTTGCTATTGGAATATATTATTTAAATCGTTTTTTTGAATTAGTTATTTAAAAAAAAAAAAAAAATGAAAAATCTTTTGATTTCAAATACAAGATTCCTTGTGTGTTAATCACTGATGATTTTTGAATGAAAAATTATGTATTTAAGAAAATTTTTTAACATCATTATTAAGATTTATTTATATTGAAAGCAATTTATAACTTTGTTTTTGTTTTTCTAGATATGGTGTATATATTATGTTTTTCGCTGATAATGTTATCTGTTGATTTAACCAGTCCACATATCAAGAATAAGATGTCAAAACGTGAGTTTATTCGCAATGTCCGTCATGCTGTTCACAGGGCAGATGATGAATTATTTGGACACATGTATGATGATGTTTATCTTCGAGGACATATTGCTCCTAATTCGGGTGATTAATTGTACATGTTTTTCTTCATGTAAGTCAGTGTCATTTTGTTGTATTCGTAAATCATTTACTAGTCTGTTATAACAAAGCTTTTTGTTGCTACATAGAAATTTTATGTTATTTTTATTTGCTTCTTGCAGATGATGTGTTTTGTGTGCTATGTACATGGAAATGAATGTGTTTCATAGCTAGAAGCAATTGGTTGTATTAAGAAATGTAGAAAAGTACATTTTCTTGTATATCTTTATGCAATAGTAATAGCTACTGCACATTTTAAATATAATATAAAATTACTTTAATTGTGTAGTAAAGTAGTTAGAATGAAAAAAAATATAAAATATGTCTTTATTCTTTCATATTTAAGGTAAATATCTGCAGATTATAAAGTCAGATTTGTTTATTCTAAGAAAAGCAGACTTTAAACTTAATTGAATTTTGTATAAATTATTATAACAATCATAAATAACAAGATGTTGCTACATATTTAATATCTGTGATTTATATCTTATTTTTTTCCTTCCATAGAATTCAAATTCTGTTAATTTTGTGATATGTGGAATGGATGAATGATATAACAAAATTTTAAGTTACAACAAATAATATAGAGCACTTTTTGAAGTTTGTTTTAATTTGTAGTACTATGTTTATACAACAACCAATTAAGATATGTTTTTTTCTTTTTATTCTCATCATAATTCATGTCTGTTTTTAAGTATCATTGTTTGAGATTTATATCACTTATTCCAAGAAGTAGAGTGGATCATAAGAATTTAAGTAATACTTAATGTTTGTTTGTATTCAAATTTTTAAGGTAAATTATATTATAAAAATTTTTTTTTGATATTATAAGTAAAAGAAAAAAATTCAGTATGCTACGTGAACAAAAATATGTTCTTCTATATAGAATTTAAAAAAATAAAACTTTTAGATTTTAAAAAAAATATACAAGTTTTTAATATACAAAATGCACAGCAATATGTCTTAAAACTGTTAATGGATTATTTAAAATATTTTATTACATTATTTTATAAATAAAAATGATGTAATATTTTATCTAAATATGAGTTAATAATTTTATTTAACATTATTTTTATAATTTTTTTTTTTTTTTTTTTGTAAATGGTTATATTATATAAATAAAAAATGTGAATGAAATATTATTTTTTGAAATTTGAAAAACAAAAAAATTTTTTGGCATAAATATTCAATGTCTTACTGATTTTAAAAGCTGTTTTTTATGAGTCTTATTTTGTGGCATTAAAGGATAATATGGTTATAATACAAGTACAATTCACATAGGAATTATTCCTTACACAGTGTAAATTTTATGAACATTGTATAACTATTTATAATTTTAGTTTTAACATTTTGAATGTAGGGACTGTTATTTCGTAGTAAACATAAATTTCTATTTTGTGAATGCTAATATCTTTGGAACATTTTTATTTGCAATTAATTCTAACTGTAACTGAAGAAATATTTTAGAATAAGGAATTATTATTCAAAGAATTGTTTACCAATTTTGAATAGTTAATGAAATTAAGAATAAAACCTTTTTTGAATCTTTTTAAAATTTTCTGCTTTAAATTTATGAATAGTTTTATGTGAATTTAAATGAATTTCTTTAAGAATATTATATTGGAAATCTGTTTATCCAAAAGTTTATATACTGAATTTGGTATGTATGTAATTATGATGCTTAGAATAAATCAAAGCATATTATTAAAATTAAACGCAGCAATCGAAATAGGGTTTTTTTTGTGTGCTTGTTTGTAAATTAACTGCAACAAATATTATAGAGAACAAAATAAAAAAGTATTATTCAAGTGATAAATTCAATTCGTTAGAGTACCATCAGATTTGTTGCATGTATTTGTGGATGATTATTGCTTTTTAGTGTTTATAGCAAAATAATAGAATAATGATTTTTTAATGACAAATACAACTTTTGATCAAAAATAGGCCTTTTCAATAATTATTAATATTTTTTCTCTTCTACATTTATGGGTAGCTATATGTGATTTTATTAAATTAAATTTATTGTCAGAATAAATACTATCATGATCAGCTCATTGTGAAAATTAGTTAATACTTTGATTTCATTGTATGAGACTGAGAAAATTTTTATTATTATGTAGTTTGTACAATGTTTAATTCTAATTGTTTAATTGATGGCAGTTATGTGTAGTTGCTCTTACCTTGTTTCTTATATGAAAAAAAAAAAATTGTTTTATTCTATGCATTTACGTTTGTATATAGATTTTGTTACCTTCGTTAAGTTTTTTAATTTTATTTCTTACACTAGGTTGCTTATTTTATCATTTTAGAGATGTAAGTAGAGTGTAAATATAGATGTAGACATGTTAAATTATCCAAGATTTAGTTAATAGTAATTGGAGTTGAAGTTTTCAGTTTATGTTGTTGATATTTTTATTGCTTAGAAGAGGTTCTTGTAGATAGACCAATTTGATGTTCAAGGAATTTTTTTTATTTTCTCTCTCTAATATTATAAAGTGAGATTTTTGATTGTATATTATTAATAGTTAAGTTTTTATTTTCGAAAATGTAAAATTAAATATATAATGAGGAGCTAATACTCTAAAAAACTTGCCAAGTGCATGTGTTTTGCTAAATTTACACATTTTTAGAGAAACATCAAATCTACATGTTGTAGGTTGCATCTAAAAATTTGTCGCAAGGGTATTTTTAATTCAAGTGTATAGTTTAATTCGAATGTTTATTAGTATGTGTTGCTGTCGCCATTTATTTATGGTGTGAATCTCTACATGATTAATTTTTGTCCTTTTTCCTTTGATGTATCACAAAAAAAAAGAAAATGGAATATCTATATATCAGTTGTAAATTGTTGCCTCAAAATGCTGGTAAACTATGTTGTGCCTTTTTTCCATATTTTATGCTTACACAATTGGGCTTCTGCAAGATGTAACACTTTATATCAAATTTTCATTGATGAAGTTTCCAATCATTATATTGAGATATGAATTTTAACTAAGCCTTTCTTGCAATGATGCATAGCAACTGCATTCTTTAGACTTGACTCCTATGTAACTTTAGATTTAGGGTGGCCTAAAATCTTGGCTGTGCACTAGTAACCTATCTTTACATCATCTGAAATGCTCATTCCTCTTGATGTGCTGTATATTGTATGTGTGAGTAATTTTTATACATATTATGAAATGTTCTTTTATGTTCTATTGTACATGTTCAACATTTGCTATTGTTATCAGCACATAAATGCAGTGAAATTCTATATCAATTTAATTTTGCAATTCAATATATAATGCTTCCTAGTATTGAAAATTTGAACTAATTAAAATATATTGTTATGCAAAATATATCTGCCTCTATGATATAAATGTTTGATATAAATTTCTTTTTTTCATACGAAGCTGCAAAAATTTCCAGATTTATAGGATGTTTGGCAATTGCAATAAGTGTTTGAGTTATCTGTGGTAAACTGAGTTGAATTTTTTTTTTATTTATTTATTTGACATAATTTGGTTACTTTGGTTTAAAGAAGTACTTAAATACCAATAAAGCATTTGTGAAAGGTGTTTCAGAAAGATGTCGTGGCTCTATATCTTTAAATTAAAAGGGTGTAGGAACAAAATTTTAATAAAAAAAAAATGAACTTAAGTATATAGGTTCAGATTATATTCATTTTTTAACTTTTTATTAAAGATATTCTAATGTTTTTTTTTTATTTAACAAACTATGAACCAAAACTTTTTTAGATTAAAATCAGATTTCTCATATTCAATATTTTAGGCAAGTTAGAGAAGAAATCTATTTATTGTTAAGAAGACATCAATCTCTGAAATATTGTGTATTTCAGTTTTTAAGAGGAAACAAGCTGCATATTTATTAAATGTGTTACTCTTTCAATCAGCTTTGTTAACACATACATGTACAAAAAATAAGGCTATACTGACATGTTCTTTACATTAACTTGTAAACCTTTTTATATATCTTATTCTTCACAAATGTTGCTGTTTTCTTTGGAAACTGTTAGGGTAGATTTTCTTCTCACTACTCTAAACTAATGTTTCTGTTGACAACTGTGTATGTTAATTTTTATATGTATCAATTTCTAAGAATTACATTTTGTGTGTAGGAAGTGTAAATATAAAAAAGAGTAAATTATCTTATTCCACTAATTTTCATTTTTTTTTATAGTGTTGCTTTTACTGTATATCATTTTATGATTTACTAGTTTAATGTATCATTTTTTTAAATCTGTCTTACTTCAAAATTCTCCCCTTTTTTTTTCCCCCAAACTGAAGTTCAATTTGTTTTTGTTAGATATTTTTCAATAAAAGCATTAAAGGAGCCAATTTTCTTTTTTTTATTTTTTATATTAATTCCAATTTCTGTAAAAAATGAGTTAACAATGGGTTTATTTAGACATAAATATATGCTTTTGTATATGTAAATGTTTGTCAATGGCACACAAGATTCAAAATTTTTTAGTTTTTGCTTAAGTTCTTTATTTAACTTTAGTTCAAATGAGAAATGTAAAACTTAAATATAATGTATGATTAAATGAACTTAATCCACTTTTAAATAAAACTTCTGAAACAGTAAAAATTTCGAAGAATAAAATTATTTTCATTAATTCATATATAAATTTTATTGATTTAAACTAAATTGAGATGAAATATATGGATATAAGATTTCAAAAAGTAAGATGTCCATCCATATTATTTTTATGTTTGAAAAATATTTCAAATATATTAATTACTCTGACTTTTAAAATTGAATTAAATAATTAACCCTGTTAAAAAACTGCCATATTTTTTTAAGATCACATTAGTAATTTTTTAAGATTAAAATATTCTCTGAAAGTGTATTTTACATGATTATTTCTGTATCTGAAACCAAAAGCAATTTGGTTGGTTGTTTAAGAAATATTTATTTTTTAGAAATGCTGATATTATGGTTGTTGAAAATATATGAAAAAATTTTCATTTGTATAATTATTTTTTTATTGAATGTTTTTTTCATTTTATATAGTGTTGTTGATTTAAAACAATTTATTTTATCAAAATTTGTTAGAAGATAATTCAGAAATGCAACTTTACTATTACTAGTCTTCTGTAACTTTGTGTGTGAACAAATTATGTAAATGTTGAAATATATTACAGCTTTTCTAATTTAGAAACTACTACACATTTATTCAAAATATTAACAGTACTTTTTTTTTTTTTTGCTCCGTGAATTAAAAGATATTTTGTACCAACCTGTTTTGTTATGCTCAGTGTAATTTAATTAGAGTTTTATATTTTATTACTTAAAGGTAATTGGCATATTTATAATTTATTAATAAATATATTTTTGAATTATATTCAGATTAAAAAAATTTTTATTTTATTTCAAATTATGGTTGCTTATTTTTTCATATTATCAAAGAAGGAGGTAATAGTCTTCAAATAAGATTTCGGTTATTGTGATAGAAAAATATTTGGGAGAATTGTTTAAGTTAATTAAATATATTTAATGTTTGCTTTTGTCTCAGACTTTTTGATCTGATTCTGAATGAAGTGCTAGTCATTTAGTTTGATAGAGTGAATTACACAAATTTTTTATTATTTTAAAAATATATTTACATCTTGCATTGATGCAAATTTTTGTATTGTATAAATCAAAATACATGTGCTCAAATTGTGAATTTTTCTTTTAATTTATGAATGCCATGATATTTGACAATGAAAAAATTGTGAGTAGTCTTGTTTTATTAAAATTTCATTTTATATTTTATCTGTATTTTATTGTTTTATCAATAAATGCATATAATATTTCTAGATTCCTTTATGCAGTTCTTTATCCTTTTATAAAATTTGTATAATCACGGAATTATTAAGTTAAGGAATATAATTTTATACACAAAAAGTTAAAAAATTTATTTCATAAATGCTAGTTATGAACAAAAGCATTTGTAAAAGCTATATAATTTTGCCACCCCTAATCTTTTTTGTGTGCTATATTTCTACACTTGCACATTGATTCCTTTAAGATTATTTATAAATTGATTATCGTATTTGAAGTTATCGTATTTTAAATTTTTTTATTAAATATGTTCATAATTAATAAATTTGTTTTATTTTAATTTATGGTTGTCATTTATCAAGATGCTTATGATAAATAACTGAAGTGATATTTATTATACACTTCAATTCACAATGTTTAGTTTGTAATAGTATTATGTAAAATTTTTCTTTGTAAGTAAAACAAAAAGTTAATGAAAACACACCTGCTGTAGATAACATAACACACACCACACACACACACTTGTGTGTATGCAATTCTTTGATAAATTGTAATTCAAAAGGAAAATTTGATGAAAGCAACAAATAGACTCAGTAAAGGTATCTGAAAATTATAAGGCATGAACAGAATGCTAGAATAGTTTATGATTATTTGTCTAGTCGCAATCTTCACTTCACAGCAGTTCAAGATATAATCGAGGTAGAGACTATGGAAAGTGTGAAAGAGGAGAATAGAAAGGTTTTCATATATATAAAAAAAAAATGTTTGTTTTGTAGCTTTCCTCGAGTTAAACCGTATTTATGATAAAGATATAATTCTGAACTGATTCTTTTAGGGGTTTTCACCGAAACTAAGCTTTCCGACGTACTACAGCTGGATTACTCAAGACTTAGAACATCAGCCAATAGGAAGTCTATTCTTCTACAGAGAGTCCAAAACATGATTCTTCCACCGATAGGAAACCTGCATTTGTACAGTGGTGGTCAGAAAATTAGCCTTTTTGTAAACCGCTTTGAGTTTAATCAGTAGCCTCTGCGCCCTCAACTTTTTTTGTTCATTTCCTGCATATCGGTCTTTCATACCTAGGTCACTTTCCTGTTAAATTGATTTTGCAGCAATCAATCCGTTTTATCAGTTTACTGATCACCTTAGCATGCTGTAATTGTTGATTGTTTGTATTCCTTTTTATTTGGTTCCCAATAGTGAAATTTATTTGAAAACAACTGTCTTTTTAGGACCAACTTCAGGAACGGTCTATAGGACCGATCCGATGGCAAATTGTTCATCTTCGTAGGACTAAAGGCAAGTGAAGTCCAAATCTAAGCGCTTTATTTGTTTTTATTTACATCAACATATAATGAATGAAAATTCTTATTTTCACTATAATAAAATATACAATTATGAATGCTTTAAAGTAAAATTAATCGATAATAATAACTTCTTTGTAAATAATGAACATGTACAAGAAAAATATTAAAAAATTATTACTTCTTCTAGAAGATATATATATATATGAATATAATTATATATATATCTCAATATATTAAGGAAAAACATTATACAATCATCTTATATGTTTGTCGACACGGGGCCTGATGGCTGAGTGGCTAGAGCTCGGTACCATAGGTTTCGGGTTCGAGTCCCGGTGGTGCCATGGATATTTGCAGTGGTTCGGAATCCATTTTAAACCGTAGGTCCCGGTCTAACATGATCGTAGAGCGTTGCGGGGTATTGTTACTCCGCGTCCGTAGCTTATCTTCAAGCTACACGCACCTTCGGGGTAGTGCTAAGTGAGTAATGTCGGTGCAGCTCTTGCCTTAAGGCATCAAGACAACTGTCTAAGTCTTTGCCAGCTGAATTAGAAAAAAATGTTTGTCGACACGACACAATATCAATCATTTTTCCCAACTCAATATCAATGGAGGAAATTTGAATTGTTTTCGGCTCCGCTGACATCACCACCACAATTAAATATTTACTTCGGGCTTCTGAGAAACAGAAATGGTTAGTGTTTTAACGCTTTTTCACTAAATTCTTAACACTAAGCTGTGCGTTCATTTTTTCGCCAGGAAATGACAGTTTTTTTTTTTTAATTTTTCGAGCTTAATCTCCTTCTCCAGTCGAGCTAATTTAATTTTCGCAATCTCTACTTTAGATTTTTCTCATAAGAGTTTTAGTCATCCGGTTCTCCACGATCAATTTGACGACATCCTAAATATACTCTGGGTCCTTTTGAAATACATCAGAATTTTCTATTACATTATTAATGGCTACAACTTTTGCACTTTTAGGCCCAATCTCTCCGATTTTTTTGAGGTTAATTTTAGATCCGATTTCTTAAGATACTATTTTTAAACACAGAAATTGTACAGTATCTTAAAAAGTTGATGCACTATTCCAGCTGAGCCTCAAGTTGTAGTAAGGGAGGATAGATAACTCCAAAAGTCCATCGAAAACACTTCTTTATTAAACTATTTACAAAACATAGATATTGATGGTATTTATATATGATTTCTGACGAATATTTGACAAGGTTTTTCCTAGAAGTATCCTTTGCGTACTAATTTCCGGAAAGAGGCTTGCTGTTAGACACAGAATTCTGTTGTATAAATCTATTCTGAGACCCATTCTTCAGTAGGGTTGCTGTATTTGGGCATCCAGCACTATTATCAATCTAATTTATCAGAATAAATGTATCGCTATCTAAATATATCGTATAACTGCAGATGCTGTTTGGTTTTTAAAAGGAAAACATTTTTAAAGATCTTCATATTGACTCCCATCCTCGATTATACGTATTAAAAAAGAACTGAAATTCGTTTTTTGAAAAATACCCTTATATTCAAGACGAACTACTACGAGCACATTCTGCTTATGATCTTGTTGTGAAATGCTCGCAAATGAAATCAAGAGCGATTCTAACTCAAGAAATCGATTGTTTCCCCAAAGTCAAAACGACGTAAGGTTGAGTCTCCTAGTGCATTAAGAATCTGAGCTGCGTTAATGTGTATTTTATTTAAATTTTAGCCTAATTTAAACATGCCATGTTTATTGATTACTTGCTTACTTTGGCATAAGTTGAATGTAAGGAAATAAATTGGTTATAATTAATAGGTTATAATACTTTCTCAGCGAAAGTCCCCATATAAAAAAAAATCCTCCCCATTATAGATGACGTAAGGCGTGTCTAACGGGAATCAAAGCACTGCTAACGAGGCAATAGTTCTCACGAAAAATAACGGCCTTGACTTGAATTTTTCACTCAGTTGCCTAATTTAAGCATTTTCAAAGAGTTAATAATTCTTTTTCACCTTTATTTTAGGGAAAAAAAAAATGTAAATAAAAAAATATATTAAGAATTTATTTTTGGTTCTTTTTAAAGCAATTATGAACCAGTTTGAAAACGAAAGGTATTGAAATTTAACAAGGGTTATGAAAATTGTCTTTGAAGGGAGGGCGAAACAAGAGAAAGCACTTGTTCTTCACAGAACGGAGGAAGTTGGATTTTCTTTTCGAGAAGTTTCGGTTATTTTTCTTCTCGAATCTCAAAAAACAAATTAGTTTTATATTTTCGTGAGATACGTAATACTTTTACTTTCAAAACAAATTTCCAAATCATCACATCTGCTGATAAATTTCGAATATTTCACTTCAGACATACTAAAGTAGGACATACACTCAAGACCGAAACATTATGACCACCTGTCAATAACGAGTTGGCCCACCTTTTGGCGCGCAACACAGCTTCAACCCGACTTGGCATGGATGCCACAAGTCCTTGGTAGATGGCCGGAGACAGATTGTACCAGATGTTTAAGCAACGGTCACGCAAATTCGAGATATTGCGAATTGGTGGTCTTTGAACTCTGAGCTGCCGTCCCAGGACATCCCACATGTGTTCTATCGGATTGAGATTCGGTGAATTAGGCGGCCAGGACATTAACTGGAATTCAGCATCATGTTCCTGGAACCACTCCAACACAATTTTAGCCTTGTGACAAGGGGCGTTGTCCTGTTTCAACATTCCATTTCCAGCTGGAAAACAGGCCATGTAAAGGTGTAACTAGTCTGCAATGATGTTCAGATACCCTGTAGCATTCATGGTCTGCTCTACCACAACCACGGGTCCTAGAGACGCCCAAGAGAATGTCCCCCAAAGCATAATACCGCCACCACCGGCATGTGTATGACCTACTGTACATTGAGGGAGCAACTGTTCGCCTGGAAGACGGCGTATCCTGACACGGCCATCGGCGTGATGAATGACAAACCGTGATTCATCTGACCAGGCAACTCTCTCCCACTGATCCATGGACCAGTCACGATGTTCCCGGGCCCAGCGCAGGCGCAGTTGGCGATGACGCTTGGTCAGCAAAGGCACACGAGTGGGACGTTTGCTGCGTAGCCCCATATCCAACAGTGTCCGCTGAACAGTGTGCTCCGATACTATTCTACTTGGCCCTGCATTGTATTGGGCTGTCAGCTGAGCCACTGTCTGGCTCAGGTTTTGCTTCACCATGCGAGACAGTCTCCGACGACCTTTTTCTTTGATAGCGTGTGGACGTCCAACACCATCTCGTCTACTGGTGGTTTCACCCTCATTCATCCAGTTTGCATAAGTACTAACAACTGTAGATCGCGAACAACCCACGAGTCGTGCAGTTTTGGAAATACTTGTTTCGAGCCATTACAATCTGCCCCTATCAAAGTCGCTTACATCCACAGCTTTTGCCATCGCACACAGAAGTAAGTGAAAGAATGATTCTTCAGACTCTCCAGCAGCAGTTAAATACCACTTCCACCTGATCACGTGCCTTCCACGTCATCCAGGCGAGTTCATTGCAAAATGTAGGGGTCGTCATAATGTTTTGGCTCTTGAGTGTATATCGAAAATTCTGTCATAATCTAGTGAAGATGCTTAACTCTGACCAATGGAATGTGCATGATTCAAATTCGAATCCGCTTTTGACGGCCATAGCAGTTGCTTCTTTCAGGAATGAGTAAACTTATTTGTAAATGTAACGCGTCTAGAGACAGGCTGTCTATTAGTTCTTCGAATTATATAAAACGCGGGATAGTTTTCTCTATTAACCATCCGAAAAGCAATCCTCCCTACATCGTCTATCAGTGAGTTGATCGCTATATACATAAAAACCCCATCGATGTATGAAAACTGGATAAAGTTTCAGTTGGTCTCAATATTCAAGGTGCCATTAAAAGTTTCACTCAATCCTCGTTATTTTGACAGATTTCCTACAGTATCTATCCCCTGTTATGTCAACTCCAAGTTCGTTGAGCAATTACCATTGGAATCGATTCAAGGTAGTTCATTCGCAGTGGGACGCCCTGATGAAATTCGCAGTCCATGTGACCACCTGTCAAAAGCCAGAATGTACACTCTTGTATATTCTGGCTTTAAGTGGAGTGTGGTATTAAGTGGAATTCTTTATATACACTCCACTGCAATGTGCCGCCACCTGCCTTTTGTGATTGGTTATTTCACGTTGACGTCGAAAGTAGGTGGTGTTTACATTAATGTGACTGGACTGTGTAAATGGCCGAGATGTAATTGTGCAATTAACTTGCATTTGCGCATTGCACTAATTCCTCCTACCTACTGTTGGGCGTTAACAATTTGGCAATGCAACAATGTTGGCACTGAAGTGAAATGAAGTACTGTATAGAAATAAACTTATTTTATGGTGGTGGGGTGAAAAATATGTTCACTAGCGTGTAACGTAAATGATGCAGCTACAGAACAGCTTTTGTTTTTAGGATACACTATTTTACTTAATATAATTACACAGTGAAAAATATCAATTACAAAAAAAAAGAACAAGTTAATAATAGTCATATTTTATTATATAAAATACAACTACGAAGTGCTTTAATTTCTCCATTTTAATTATTAAAAATGCATTTTACTTATTTGAAAACTTCAAAAGTTTGTTTAGAACTTTATTAGTTACGATTATCATAATATAATTTTAACCTCAAATTAAAACAATTATCAGGAATCAAGATTGGTTTTCCTTGCTGAAAATAAATTTCTAATTTTATTAAAAATATCCAAATGCATTAAAGTGAATTGAACTTGAGCTTAAAATTTAGAGCTTTTATATAATTATCAATAAAATTTTGAAGAGAGACCAATATTGATTCCTGATTACAGTTTTAATTATTCTTGCGTTTATATTAAAAAATTGAATTTGAGCTAAAATTTTATTTTGATAATCATAACTCAACAAAAAAGTTCTAAACAAACTTTCAAAGTACTCGAATAACTAAAATGTATTTTTTAAAATAAATAAAATACCAGAAGAAAAGCACTTGGTCATACTTTAATAATGCATTAAATATTTAAATGTCCAATGAGTTTATGAAATATTCACAATTAGATTAAATTAAAAGCCTCTTATAATACGTCAATATCTTACAATGTATTTTAATCTTGGAAAAAACTTATTATAAATATTATGGTTTAATTTAACCAAAGCAGTCGCTTTAAAACAATCCTTTTAGCTGATGATTTTTTTTGAACACATTGATATTAAAAAAAAAATTAGATCGTAGACATTACATTATATCGCCTATAATAATTGCAGCGAATTCTATCACTCTATATTTTACGGCTTATGCGAAGAAAAACCAAGAATGAATCTGGAATAGACGAAAAATCCAGCTGCTACAAAAAAAATGTTATTTATTTTGTGTTTGGTTTGTCGCTCTACGGTCATTTCTTGCACAATTTTAATTACGCCACTTTTAATTTTGGCTAATTAGACCGGGATTAGAATTTCGAACCACTCCCCGCGAATTGAATGGGGATCCAGTACATCACCAGAATTCGAATTTGGAGAAAGCTCCCCTCGGCCGAGCTCACCTTTCGGCAGAGAGTTCACTCGGCAGAGATCTCCTTCGGTAGAGAGCTCATCGGCCGAGAGCACACTCGTCAGACCGCTCCTTCGGCAGAGATCTCTATCGGCCTCGGCACAGAGCTCCCTCGGCAGAGCTCTATCGGCTTAGAACTCTTTCGGCCGAGAGCTCTATCGGCAGAGAGCACCTTTCGGCACAGAGCTCCTTCGGCAGACCGAGAGCTCTATCGGCTGAGAGTTCTATCGGCAGAGAGCTCACTCGGCAGAGAGCTCCTTCGGCAGAGAGCTCAATCGGCAGAGAGCTCTTCGGTAGAAAGCTCTATCGGCAGAGAGCTCAATCTGCAGAGAGCTCATTCGGCAGAGAGTTCACTCGACAGAGAGCAACTTCGACAGAGAGCTCTTTCGGCTGAGAGCTCTATCGGCAGAGAGCTCAATCCGCAGAAAGCGCTATCGGCAGTGAGCTCTATCGGCAGAGAGCTCCTTCGGCAGAGAGCTCAATCGGCAGAGAGCTCCTTCGGTAGAAAGCTCTATCGGCAGAGAGCTCAATCGGCAGAGAGCTCCTTCGGCAGAGAGTTCAATCGGCAGAGAGCAACTCTCGGCAGAGAGCTCCTTCGGCTGAGAGCTCTTCGGCAGCTCGGCAGAGAGCTCAATCGGCAGAAAGCGCTATCGGCAGAGAGCTCTATCGGCAGAGAGCTCCTTCGGCAGAGAGCTCAATCGGCAGAGAGCTCCTTCGGTAGAAAGCTCTATCGGCAGAGAGCTCAATCGGCAGAGAGCTCCTTCGGCAGAGAGCTCACTCGGCAGAGAGCAACTATCGGCAGAGAGCTCATTCGGCAAGAGCTCCTTCGGCAGAGAGCTCTATCGGCAGAGAGCTCCTTCGGCAGAGAGCTCAATCGGCAGAGAGCTCCTTCGGCTGAGAGCTCTATCGGCAGAGAGCTCACTCGGCAGAGAGCTCAATCGGCAGAGAGTCCCTTCGGTAGAAAGCTCTATCGGCAGAGAGCTCAATCCGCAGAGAGCTCATTCGGCAGAGAGTTCACTCGACAGAGAGCAACTTTCGACAGAGAGTTCATTCGGCAAAGAGCTCCTTCGGCAGAGAGCTCTATCGGCAGAGAGCCTCAATCTGCAGAGAGCTCATTCGGCAGAGAGTTCACTCGACGGAGAGCAAGCTCCTTCGGTAGAGAGCTCTTTCGGCAAAGAGCTCCTTCGGCAGAGAGCCCTCGGTAGAGAGCTCCTTCGGCAGAGAGCTCTATCGGCAGAGAGCTCCTTCGGCAGAGAGCTCAATCGGCAGAGAGTTCTATCGGCAGAGAGCTCCTTCGGCAGAGAGCTCTATCGGCAGAGAGCTCACTCGGCAGAGAGCCTAATGGCAGAGAGCTCCTTCGGCAGAGAGCTCCTTCGGCAGAGAGCTCCTCGGCAGAGCTCTTCGGCTTAGAACTCCTTCGGCCGAGAGCTCTATCGGCAGAGAGCTCCTTCGGCAGAGAGCTCCTTCGACAGAGAGCTCCTTCGGCAGAGATCTCTATCGGCAGAGAGCTCAATCGGCAGAGAGCTCCTTCGGCAGAGAGCTCATCGGCAGAGAGCTCTATCGGCAGAGAGCTCCTTCGGCAGAGCTCCTTCGGCAGAGAGCTCCTGTATCGGCCGAGAGCTCCTTCGGACGAGAGCTCTATCGGCAGAGAGCTCCTTCGGTAGAGAGCTCTATCGGCAGAGAGCTCCTTCGGCAGAGAGCTCCCTCGGCAGAGCTCTATCGGCAGAACTCCTTCGGCCGTGAGCTCTATCGGCAGAGAGCACCTTTCGGCACAGAGCTCCTTCTGCACAGAGCTCCTTCGGCCGAGAGCACTTTCGGCAAAGAGCTCCTTCGGCAGAGAGCTCCTTCGGAAGAGAGCTCCTTCGTCCAAGAGCTCTATCGGCAGAGAGCTCCTTCGGCCGAGAGCTCAATCGGCAGAGAGCTCTATCGGCAGAGAGCTCCTTCGGTAGAGAGCTCTATCGGCCGAGAGCTCACTCGGCAGACCGCTCCTTCGGCAGAGATCTGTATCGGCCAGAGCTCCTCGGCAGAGAGCTCTATCGGCAGAACTCTTTCGGCTGTGAGCTCTATCGGCAGAGAGCTCACTCGGCAGAGCTCAATCGGCAGAGAGTCCCTTCGGTAGGAAGTCCCTATCGGCAGAGAGCTCAATCGGCAGAGAGACCTCATTCGGCAGAGAGTTCACTCGACAGAGAGCAACTTTCGACAGAGAGTTCATTCGGCAAAGTGCTCCTTCGGCAGAGAGCTCTATCGGCAGAGAGCTCCTTCGGCAGAGAGCTCAATCGACAGAGAGCTCCTTCGGCAGAAAGCTCAATCGGCAGAGAGCTCAATCGGCAGAGATTCCCATCGGTAGAATGCTCTATCGGCAGAGAGCTCGGCAGAGAGCTCATTCGGCAGAGAGTTCACTCGACAGAGAGCGGCTTTCGACAGAGAGCTCTTTCGGCAAAGAGCTCCTTCGGCAGAGAGCTCTATCGGCAGAGAGCTCATCGGCAGAGAGCTCCTTCGGCAGAGAGCTCAATCGACAGAGAGCTCCTTCGGCAGAGCAAAGCTCCTTCGGCAGAGAGCTCTATCGGCAGAGAGCTCAATCGGCAGAGAGCTCCTTCGGCGGCAGAGAGCTCTCGGCAGATCGGCAGAGAGCTCAATCTGCAGAGAGCTCATTCGGCAGAGAGTTCACTCGACAGAGAGCTTTCGACAGAGAGCTCTTTCGGCAAAGAGCTCCTTCGGCAGAGAGCTCCTTCGGTAGAGAGCTCCTTCGGCCAAGAGCTCTATCGGCAGAGAGCTGGCAGAGAGCCAATCGGCAGAGAGCTCAATCGGCAGAGAGCTCTATCGGCAGAGAGCTCCTTCGGTAGAGAGCTCTATCGGCAGAGAGCTCACTCGGCAGACCGCTCCTTCGACAGAGAGCTGTTCGGCTAGAGCTCCTCGGCAGAGAGCTCTATCGGCAGAACGCTTTTTCGGCAGAGAGCTCTATCGGCAGAGAGCTCCTTCGGCAGAGAGCGCTATCGGCAGAGAGTCAATCGACAGAGGGCTCTATCGGCAGAAAGCTCTATCGGCAGAGAGCTCAATCGGCAGA
>BPLR01012668.1:0-15773 GCA_021605095.1 Caerostris extrusa
TCAAATTGTAATTATTTCTGTAGCAAGTTTTGTTCTGAAAATTAAATTTCACAATGAGACGAAGAAACATATTACTTTTTTTTTACTATTATTACTTATTGTTTTTTTTTTTTTTTTTAATCTTAATATGTTGTCGAAAGGTTTCAAAGCATTTCCACTATTTAAAAAAGAAAAGACACGAGGTTTAGAATATAATAAAAATATTCACTGATAAAGAATATCATTAATGCATTTTATAAGTAGATTATGCTTGAAATCTTTATCCGAAAATGTGTCCTTCAAAAGCCAGAGTAAGTAATCTGGTTTTATTGTGATAAGAACATTTTAATCACCAACAAAACATTGAATATATGTTCATAACTAAAAACACTAATCGTAATAGAAACTATTATTTGTAGAATCGCCTGCTTTCACTAATACATGTTTAGTATTTAAAAAATTGGCTTGATTGATATACAGGTTACCCATAACATTTAGAATTTATGTAAGAATAAAATGCATAACAAAAATCTTAAGCCAAAAAAGAAAGAAAAAGTATCAAAAAATCATATTCAGGCAATAAATTATGTTCAGCAGTTATTGTTAAAAATTGAAAAAAAAAAATAAATAAATAAAAGAAGCAGATTAAATAAAAACTATAGAATTCCAAACAATTTTATAAAAAAGCATCTGAAAGAAATTTAAGGAAAAAAAAAAAAAAAAAACACAAGAAATTTAAACAAACCATTAAGAATAGCTCGTGAAAGAAATTTAAAAAATAATAATAATAAACCAATATGACATGTTGAAAGTAGTACAGAAAACGAAAAACGGATCGAGAACATAAAAAAGTGATTAAGGAAACGAATTTTATTAATCTCTCTAAAACAATACCTATAACATTATCGGTAATAAAGATATTGGAAATAAGACACCTTGAAACTTGAAATTATAAAAAAAAAATTTTATTAAGAACAATCATTGTTACATTTGCATTACTCACAGAAAATTAAAATAATGGAGGATAATAAAAAAAATAACGAATATGATGAACTGATATCAATGAATTAATCCTTGGCTATTTATGTTAGCAATATTCTTAAACCACAATTTGCTGTTTTCAGTCGATTTCTTTTAAACATATTCTTTTAAACATATTTCACTAAAGCCATGCTTCACATAATAACCATGTTCACCATGAAGAAGGAAATGTAAAGAAAAATAAAATGTAGAAAGATTTGAATGTGCTAAGAAGAGTTATAACAGAATAATATATGTACATATATAAAACACAGTAATAATTATTAATTTTTTCATAATATAAAGACATTTCTGTCAATGAAATCAGCATAATTAAAGCTATTTGAAAATATTAGTACTTGCTACAAAGTCTATTTTTCCTAAGAATTTTCAAATTAATTCGTTTCACTGTCAATTTTATTATCATCAATAAAAATTACAGTAAATTAACAGAATATTTGATTTAAATTTCCAAATGCAATCATTAGTGCTGCAAAACTTAAAAGATAAAAAAGAAAAAAAAAAAAACGATTTTTGATAGGGAAATTCTTATGAATAAAATGACAACTTGTTAAACATACATAAATATCTTGCATAAAAATGGTAAATTGCAAATTTTGAATCACACTATTTTAAAGCAAATCATGTGAAAAATCACAATTGTGATAGGAAATGTTATTGTGGGAAAAAAAAAAAAAAGATATCCAACATACTTTCTATCTTTCTTAAAATACTTTTTCATATGCTTATAACGACTGCACTTAAAAAAAAAAAATATTTTATTATTTGTTAAACAATCAATTTTTAAAAACTATTTTCAAAGTCTTTCAGTTATATAAAAACAAAACAAAAAAAAATTAAATAAGAAAGGTTATTAAAAGCTAAAAGACCATAAATTTAAATACCGTAATTTTAAATGTTAAATGAATTAAATTTTATGGGGATCACTTAAACATTTTGGAAATGTAAAAATATATTGAGACATATCTACACACACACACAAATATATATATATATATTTCTTCTTCGGTAGTTTTTAATCCGGTGTACAAAAAAAAAATTCTCAAAAATGTTCTAATCATAGCCTTATTTTTTTGTTAAATAAAAACTTCAATTTCTGATAGCGATTGAGAGAAGAAAATAAAATTAACTTCATAGTTATGTACATTTGCTTATTGTTTATGTTTTAGAAATCGCATTTAATATTTTTAATCATTATTTGGTTTTTATTCAATTTATACAAGACAGGCTAATTTTTAATTTAATGTGGCAAGACGGGCTAATTTCCACACTCGCCGGCCCGAGAGAGAGGCTATGAGTATAGGAAAGGTCTGACATTTATTATTACAAAATGGAGTAAAATTTTTTAATCCTATACTTAATAAACTTAAGTTATTAAAGTGATAAATTAAAAAAAATTGTATCAAGATTTTGAATGTATTCATATGTATGAAAATGAATACACATCTGGTAGTAATAGTAATAGAAATATTTACGCAAGTGTAATCCTGATGCTAGGGGCTTCCACGATTTCTGGTTAATGAATAGGTACTTATAAAATGAAAAGTGGGAATTACTGCTGCTACCCATGTGCCACTGGGACATTTTTAAATTTATTTTTTAGGGAATCTATCAAACATTCCAGGGCCTGAAACTTTAACTTTGATGCTGTCATCGACATTTTTTTCTGATCAGAAACCCAGCAAAAAGAAATTTTAATACTTGAAGTTTTTACCAAAATAATCAGTAATTTTAATTTAACATCCCTTTAAATTAAAAGTTTATAGTATCAAACAAAAATAATACGTATTTTAGGTATTTTTTTTTTTTATTAAAAGAAAATATATTGCATTGAGGGGACCGCAATTCGAAAATGTACTACGGACCTCAGATGGTATAGTTATGCCACTGACTACGCGTTCTTTAATTTCATTGTCATTGGTTTCTTTGGAACGTAGAAAAGTTCGAAAGTGATTTCATACGAAAAATTTAAATAATTTGTAAAGTTAAGTAAATTTTACTAGTATCATTATTTTGTAAAAATCAGATACAGAAATTCTGCTTCTTTAAATCGTCTGCATTTTCTTCAACTTGCTTTAAAATGTGAATATAGTTATACAATTTGAGGAATTATATTAAAACTTTATTTTTTATCACTTTAATTAAAATGCCATTAAAAACCCCCGATACAAATATTAAAAAAAAAAAAAAAAACCCTTAAATAAATAAATTTATTAAAATAAATAAATATATTTATTCAGATGCGTATTTTAAAGTCTAAAGTTCCAAAAAATTTAACTTTCAACACTCTTGTATTTAAACATATGATTCATTTGTGCTTCTTTTTTTTTTATTATGTGGTTTTTTTAAATTTTTTAAAAAATGTGCCATGAAAACATGTAAAATTTTCAAAATATTAAAAGAGAATTTTTTTTTTATTACTATTTTCCTAACAATTTTACTTTTCCATGAAATACCAAAAGTTCTATATCTAACTTATTAATTAACTGATATTTTGAACACTTACTTATTATTTTTATTATTTAAATAAATAAATTAAATCATTTAAAATAAATCAAAAAGTCATTAAATTAAATTTCATAGTGTGATTAGATAGATATATGCTTATATAGATATATGCTAAATTAAAACACAACAAATTATAATGGATTAAAACTAAAATAAAACTGAACAAATAAAAAAAAATTATCAAAAAAAAGTTTTTTTTCCCCTCCCAAATGTGATATTTTCATTATTCTTTCATATAAGAAAGAATATGAAAAAAATAAAATAAATATGCAATAGAAAAGCTGAAAATAAAACTAAAATATGTCCAATCCAAAACTGTAAAAACTCCAATGGTCAATTAATTTTGGTTTATTTCGTGGAAAAAAAAAAAAAAAAAGAAAGAAAAATTAAGAATAGGAATATGAAATCGAGTTAACATTTTTACTGAAAAATTTCTTTTATCTTTCGGCGCCTAAGTAAATTAATTTTTTTTTTTTCCATTTAACTTTAGGAAAACACAATACAAAATTTTATACATTTTCCAAGATAAATGAAAGGTAGTTGATTTATTTTATTGATGATGTGTAATGTTGTATTAAATTGATGTATTTTAAACTTCAATCGTTTTCATTCATATTTATCGTAAAGGAGTTCTAAATTCAAGTAAAATTTATTCATTCAATTTACCTTTATTAATTATTTTCAATACATATTTTAACACACATTCACTGCTATCTTGTCATTTAGCGAATTTCATTTAAATATTAAAAATTATCTAGAGTGATGGGATGCACATTGATTGTCTTGGTAGTTTTTGCAAACTTTTTTCTAGTTTATTAGGTTTCTTTTCTAGTTTTCTTTCACTCTCCCTTCTCTTCTTTTCTACTCCTTCTTATTTTCAAAGGAAAGAGAATTTCCTGTCAAGTTGGCAATTCGGTATTTTTTTCCCCGTGTGTATGTTGTGACTGCAGAGTAGTAGCCGGATATCGTTGTGACATCTTTTATGACTCAACTCTCCCCTTACTGAAAATAGTTAAACAAAGCAAAGCGGATCTCCACTCCCAGATTTTGAAAGGGGATTCATTCTCCCCGCCTTTTCCTGACCTCCCACTTTCTATCCCTCTTCCAACTAATCAGATTGCAAAAGAATTAAGTTTTGCCCAGAAAATAGCTTTTATTTTATAAACGATTTCTTTTAATTGTTTTCGTAATATTTACAATCATTTCAGAGCCTTTGCTCAGCTTAAATCCCATTCATTAATTTATAAATTTAATTTAATACTTTATAATTTGGAGCACTTATGTAAAAGAAGGTATGGGAATTGAATTTTCCGAGTAACATAGCATATCCTCTGCCTCATCCTCTCAGCATATTAAAAACCTTCGAAATAAATTTAATAAATCTAAACCCCATGTTTTATCCTCTAATTTGTTAAATGTTAACCTGTCACTACATAACAAACTGCTTATTTGCATGTGTTACATTATGCAAGTCCAGTTTGGGGCTCGCCAGCAAAAGGTAACTTGGAAATCATTCAAAGGCGTGAAAACAAAATCATTTGGATGATTACCAACTCACCTTGGTATTTCAGGAATCAGGATATTAGGCAATCGCTTACCCTCACAAACATTCGTCAATTCATACTTAAAATTTCTACAATAATCTTCCTCACACTCGTAATTCGGTTTATAAAATCTCTTCCCAGTTATCACAATTTTTTTTTTTTTTTTTTTTTTTTTTGTTTAAAAATAGAAAAAGACCGCGTACTGTTCTCAACATATAATGCATTGTTTTCTCCTCGTTTCTTCTCCTAAAGTACCATTACTGAAAGCCCCATCTGATGGTCCTCCTATTTTTAAATTTATTTTTTTTATCATTACAAATAAATATTTTTATTTTTAAATCCTCAATTTTTTTGATTCTTTAACTTATTCTTATTTTATATCTATTGCCTTTTATATTAATTAATTATATAATTGTATATATATATATATATATAATGCGTGGTATAATATTTGAAGGGGCATTGACCTAAAGCAACGCTTCTCCAACATCAAAATAAAGTGAGTGGTTGCTGTGCAAACCAAATAAACCATCCAGAACTCATGTTTTTCCAGAAATATTGAAAATATGAAATACGTTCTAAATCAACCTTGATAATTGTACACTTATTATCCTTTTTTTTATTTTATTATTAAAATAAATAAACATAAAATCTAAAATTCTAAAATACATATTAAAAAACTTATGAAATTTAAGATATAACCATAAAAATAATTAGTGTAGATACATTGTTATAAATGCTCCAACTAAGATTATTAACTAATTAATGATGAGCAAATGAGAAGAAAGAGCTGCGTAAATATATGAATATTTCTCCCATATAAAACTAAAATTAATTAATTAAATTTAATGAATGAATTAATATTTGAAAAAAAACTGTTTTAACATCCAGTGTCATCCAGTACAAGTTAAACAAAAATTTATTTGAATTTGAGTGGATGAATAAAATGTATTTTATGAACGATTGAAAATTTGAACAAGATATATATAGGGAGATTGTGACCTAATAGAAGGAAATTAATAAGATTTTAAATTTTAAAAATATTTCGAACATTATAAAGTAGAATATAATTTCTGAGAAAAATATGATATATTCAAATTATAAATGATATATATTTAGTTATAAAGTATGGGAAATTCAGAAAAAAAAAAAAAAATACAAACAGTTTACTAAAAAAAATAATAATAATTCAGTATAAAATAACAACTATTTACTAAGAAATATTAAAACAATAAATGAAACCTTTTTTTAAAGAGGTACTTACTTGTAACAAAGTCTTGTAAAGTGATAATGTAATCTCTGCCAGTAGAGGCAACAACAGCTCGCTTGCACTGAATTTCCAGTAATGCTCACCAGATGACCTTCGGCAGAGGTCATGAGGGTTGCGAAGATTCACAATGCCCATTATTTGTATTGCAAATACGGCGACATCTGTCCTTACCTGATTGGGAAGAGTAATACCGGAGTATCCTCCCCCTATTCAATATTTTCCCACAGCAGCTTATAAAAATACTGGTTTGTCCCCCTCATCGGTACCCTCCCCCCTTCCCGTTCTCAGTATTGTGATTCTTTCTTCGGAACAGGGTGTTTGAAATCTGGAAAATTCTAAATTTCCCTTCCCTGTCATGAATGGATTTAGGTTTTTGGAGCTTCCAAGCCCCTAGGGGTCTCTACTCTAATATAACTATGACTACAAAAAAAGACTTAGAAATTACCCAGAATATTAGTAAATTTCTAATAATTTAAAAAACCTTATCTTATCTTATATTATATTATTACTACTGTGCTAAAAAAAGTAAGACCACTTTTTTTTTTTTTCAAAATCTCTTTTATTTATTCTTCCAAATTTATTTCATCGTTTTCAAAGTAATCCCGTCCGGACACAATGCACTTATGCCAACTTTTTTCCAATCCTCAATGCATGCTAAAAATTCATCGGCAGGGATGGCCTTCAAAGCGAGAGCGGTGATTCACGTTGAATCTTTTCAATCGACTCAAAACGGTGTCCCCGGAGTGGTCTTTTGAGTTTAGGAATAGCCAGAAGTCGTGTGGTGTGAATACGGTGGTTGTGGAACAATATGGGTTTCATTTTTGGTGAAAAAGTTACGAAGAATCAACGTAGCGTGAGCTGGCGCATTCAGTGTTTTCGGTACCAATCGAGATTTGACGCCTTTGAGGTCGAAAATGGAATCGACCGATCCTTTTTGAAATTCCAAACATCATCAGCAAGGTCTCTAATTGTAAATCGGCGGTTTGCAAGCTCCAAATCTTTAATTTTTTGGACGTGAGCTTCGTCGAATGAGGCCGATCGTCGACCGGAGCGCTCTTCGTCTTCAACGCATTCTCGTCCTTCTTTTGAACTGTTTATACCACTTGTAAACATTTCTTTCCGATATAGGAATGCTCACCGAATGCATTCTGCAGCATTTTATATGCTTCCGCAAACAAAATTTAACGTACTCTTTGCTCAATTAATTCAGACATTTCAAAAATCGCCGGAATCAGTTTCAGCGTCTCACAAAGCCGAAGCGTAACTCAAACACTAATGAATATTTTAGTTTGTCAAATTTCACACAGATGATAAGGACAGTGCCAGCAACCTAAAAAAGAAAAAAAAATGAAATTCCATAAGCCCCGGGAATTTTAAATTGAAAATTGATCTTACTTTTTGGACAGAGTAGAATATCTGCTTATGTTATCTTACTAACATAAATTAAGCCGAATGAAACGTCAAAACTACTGTCATATATAATGATGGAAACGGTCCAGGGGACGCCAGAAAGTATTTTCATTTTATGAGAGTCGATATAAACAATTTTCCCCGTGCTTATTAGGGGTCGCATTATTCACACTGCAGAAAGAGATAGAAAGACAGCGCCATGGGGAGATTTGGAGACATCTGTGGCCTGTAAGATAAGCACACAATGTAGAAAGGGGAGAGGACGAATCTTCAATGTATTGTTGGTTAAATGCCATTGTCCTCTATCCGTGAATAACGCATTTATCAAAAGGTTTCGAGTTCCTTCAACCAAAAAGACATGTGAAAATCGATAGTGAAAAACCACCACATGGAAATTTATGCATTCACAGTACAATCTTTTTCCAACCTATATGTTATACTTCGAAAAATTCAATACAATTTTTGCTTAATAGCACAGTTAAGCTAAATGAAGCAGCTGTAACTTAACCAGAATAAAATTTCATACGAAACAAGTAATATAAAAAAAAAAAAAAAATTTTAAGTCAATTCCTTCTTTTTTTCTCATTATATTGCAGGAAGTTCTTTATACTTAGTCCTTTTAATTTTTATTCATTTTTCTAAGTTTATCTAACACCTTCTATTGATAGATACATGCAACTTAAATCTAAAAAAAACTAAAATTAATTATTGAATTTTTTTTATATATTGAATAATTTAATTAATGAATTAATATTTGAAAAAACTGTATTAACATCAAGTGCCATCCACTACAAGTTCAAAGAAAATGTATTTGAACTTGAGGGGATGAATAAAAATGTTTTATGAACGATTGAAAATTTGAACAAGATATATATAGGGAGAGTGTGAGCTAATAGAAGGAATTTAAAAAGAACGGCTGAAAGTAAACATTAAAATTTTTTTTTTTATTTCAATGATTAATTCAATTTTAGATTTGATTACAAATAAAATTTCTATTGAAAAATTTAATAAACAATAAACATAATTATCTGGAAATACAATCATTATATTTCAAAAAAATATCACATAAGACAAGTCATATCCAAAGAAACAATTCTGCTTTAACAGAATTAAACATAAATCAAGTCTTTATGAAATTTTGTTTGTGTGAAAAACCCATTTCAAATAAAAATTTATTGAAAAAACAATTGTACGTGAACACTTTCAAACGGAAAAATAACAGTATAAATATATATAAGAAATAAAATATTCTATATTATAAAAAAAGCTTAAGTTTAAAACACACATTAAAGTAATCTATACATATAAAGTTCTCATTGCTAATTTTTATTTTTAATGATACATATGATTACAATAAAAGTCACAAATTTCACCATTTTATACAAACCCATGTTCATTCATTCTCAAGTTGTTCAATAATGGATGAGAACTATAAACTGATATTGATTCTTTCGAAAACTAAAATTTTATTTCGTCCACTCAACATTCAATAAAATGAGGCAAAAATAAGTTTAGTATTTAAAAAGACGCTACATCACTTCAATTAAAAAGTAACATTTGTATTTAGAGAGAAAGAAGTTTCGCAATAAATTTTTTAAAACATGGCCCTTAAATGCATACAAATAATTAAGTTTTCCAGTAAATGTCGTGAAGCTTCAGTTTTCTCAAGTGAAGTATAACGTATTTCATAAAACTAGGAGTTTTCTAAAACGATATTACGCAGAAAATTTTCCCATTATTATTTTGTATGAGTTTTTCATAAGATGTGATAAATTCCTTCATGGTAAAAACTTTGACATATACCCGAAATAAAGGTTTCTCTGTAGTGTGAATATGAAAATGTCTTTATAAATTTTCTTTTACTGAAAACCCTTTCTGAAAAACGTCGCATATATAAGCCTTTTCTTTTGTATGGGTGCGATGATGTCTTTACCAAATTACCCTTGACAGAAAATGCTGCATTACAAATGTCGCATGAAAATGGCTTTTCTTTCGTCTGCGTTTCTCAAATGCATTCTCAAACTTGATTTACAGACAGAGGATTCTCCACACAAAAAGCATTTCATATGCTTCTCTTTCGTATGAGTAAGCATGTGACGTTGCAGACTTTTTCTTATGAACAAAATCATATTTCACATATTTCGCATTTGTGAGATTTTAGCCCATCATGAATTAACAAAGGTTGCTTTAATCCATCTTTTCTCACGAATCTTTATTGCATTTGTGGCACACACGAGGCTTCGATCCCGAGTGGTAGAGCAAGTGCTGTGCCGATTTGCTTTTTTGACTTGTTTTTTTTTTATGCGAATCTCACGAAAAGGTATTTTCCTTCGTAGTCGAGACACTATTTTCAGCCATTTTTTTAAACGTCTTTTATTATATTCACTTCTCAGGTTAAAAGATTTTCGCACAGTTAATCATTAAGAGGCATGAGTTTTGTGATGGTTTTGAAGAATTTTCATGAATAATCATTCATACAATGTTCAGCCCTATAAAAAAATTTCTTCAGTTCATTTACTTAATTAAATTTTCATAGTGCCAACGAACTAATATAGACAGATGTATTCTATGACACTTGTAGCGGCCTGATGGCTGAGTGAATAAAGTTCTGGCTATCGATGCCACAGGATTCCAGTTCTACTTCTACATGCACTTAAGCTTAAGATTTTGATCAATCTCATTTTTATACAAAAATTAGAGTTGTTACGACTTCATTTAATGCATTCATAGCAAATGATAACTAATCATTTTTAGACTCATCGATTAACATTGACAACTGACTATTCGAAAAAGGTACAAGGTTCTTCACATTTGAAATTTTCGATATATTTGTCAAATATAAATGGTGGCAATTTTAGTTTTTAAGTAACATATTATATTTATATCTATATCGATATTTAGCCTAGTGCATAATCATAATCCGCAGTTGTTTCGGGACAATTTTCGTACTAAAATAACACCTCTTTAGACCGCCACTTTGACCGTGCCGATTATCATTTTGCATTATTATCTAGCGTCCATAAAGTTTTAAGCGGGATATAAAAGGTAAAAATAATACATAAAAATTTGGAAAGTTAAAACATGTACATATTTAATGTGTTTCGCACATTGTGAACTCGTGCAGACTATATAATTATCTGCCGAACGTAAGCAGAATTGTGTCGTTATCTGTGTACAAACAATCGTCCGCACCAAGCAAATACTGAAGAGAAGGTTCGATTTGTTGCTGGATTATAAAATGGGTCAATCTATCGAATGCTGGATTAAAGAGAGATTAGTGTACAACTCAGTTTTCTGAATTCACTACTAAAAAAGCTAAATAATAGCAAAGAATAATGAGAATTACTATGAAGTGTTCCTTAGTGAGGAATCTGCCTCTCTCATAAGCCCAAAACATATATATGTGTCAAAACATATAAAAAACAAACAACATGTTGGTAAAATAAGAAGTACTACATATTTGCCGAAATTTAGAGAGACGCATCGTAAGTCAACTTGAAGTTAGGAATACACACACAAAGTAATCATCCTGTTGTTTTGGCCAGGCATAGAAGTAACCTTATAATTTGGAATTAATTAAAAACTGATTTATGTTTATTTTTCTTTTCAAAATCCAATTAAAAATTAAATTTTTTAAAATTATGTTAAACACAGAGAGTTTAACAAATTAATTTTCAAAAGTGAATGTTGGACATTTTAAAAATATATATAACATTTGTTATTTTAAAAATTTATTAAATTCAAATCAATAAGTTGTGTTTAGTTTTGTATTAAATTAAAACAAACTTTTTGAAATAAAATATTTATTTGAAAATAATATATTTTACAGATAGAAATAATATTTTTTCAGAAAATCAAAACAATATTTTTAAATAAAATCATAACAATATTTTTTGCAACACAGAAGATTTTTAAAACTGCAACAGAAGATTTTCAAAAAACAGCATATTTTTTTTAAAACACACCCGGAAACTTATCCAAAATAATATTTTGAATATGCATATAAGCAAAACTATGATTTTTTAAAATGTTATATACAATTTCATACGATTCTTTATATTTTTTAACATAGAATACGTATAGGCCAAAAAGTCAATAAAGTTTTCTTCATTTTGATTATTTTCCAAAATTTCCAAGCTCATCCTTGTCATAAAATCAAAATCATCCAGGCAAAAACTTTTGTAAAATCTTTTGCTCGGCTAACATTAACAAAGCCGTCACATCACATTTGTATTTTTCAGCAACACTTTTATCCACAGCAGCATTTAAGAAGTTTAATATGATTTCAGTATTGACATGCATGCTGCTACGGTGCTCTGTTCTGAATGAATTGCTCTGTTATGAATCTCTTTATATATCCTAAGAATTTTTTTTGTAGTCATTATAAATAGGAAGCTTGCATCTCAACTGTGTATTTTATAAACATTTTTTCTGAAATTAAATTTAAAAATGTATTTTATAAAAAAATTTTTAAAATAAAATTTTTTTATTGTGTACCATTATTGTGTTTTTATTGAGTTTAGAAAACACTAATACGTTATTTTAAAAACATTAACGTGTTTAAAAAACAATAACATAAAAAGTATTATTTAAAAACATTAACGTGTTTAAAAACACTAACATAAAAAGTGTTATTTAAGAAACATAAAGTGGTGTTTGAAAAAAACATTTTAACAAAAAAAGTATTATTTAAGAAACACTGATAGTCTTAACGTAGTGTTTAAAAACTGACAGAAAATTTTTCTATTTTAAAATAGTAGTTATTATTTTTGTTTTTCGTAGTCATTATAAATGGGAAGGTATACCTCTCAACTGTTCATTTTCTCTCAGCATGCCTAACTGTTATGAACGTATGTGCTCTCTGGCTGATGAAGCAGAGATAAAATCGATATTTATTATCGTCGTTCTTATAGAGCAATAAAGACGATTTATGAGAAGAACCGACATTACTCCGATAGATACAGTTTTTTTCACGGAATATATTGAAAGTAAAAAAATTATATTTCGAGCAAAAATATTCAAACAGTTTGGAAAAGTATTGAGAGTTATTTTAAAGAGAGGATGCTATGATACATCTTGCAAACTTCATCTTCCTAATCCAGGGGAGTCCTTTTTTCTTCTGATTAAAAAAAGACGAAGATGGAAAAAGAAAATGGCCACATCTTTGGGGTTTTTTAAAAATTAACAGAGCTGACCGTACTGACATATTTGGTCATGATATACTCACTCAAGATTCTTATTGGGAAAGTGAATAAAAATGTATTTTATAAACATTTTGTTTTCTGAAATTAAATTAAAAAAATGTATTTTTATAAAAAAATTTTCTAAAAAAAAATTTTTTTATTGTGTACCATATATTGTTTTTATTGAGTTTAGAAAACACTAATATGTTAGTATTATTTAAGAAAAGAAGCACTGATAGTGGTGTTTAAGAAACACTTAACATAAAAAGTGTTATTTAAGAAACACTGACAGTGGTGTTTAAAAAACATTAACATAAAAAGTAATGTTTAAATTTTGTGTTACTTATACAAAGAATCTCAAAAAAGATAAAACTAAATTTTTTGTTAAAAAATTTTTTTAATGAATGACAATATTTTCATTACAAGACATTTTTTTAGTAAATGTTGGAAATATCTTTTGCATATTTTTCAGCAGCTTTTAATACATCTTCACCACAATACATAATATTTGGCAATAATTTTTCAACATATATATATGATGCCATATCACATGTACCAATAATACCATTATTTTTTATAAATTTTTTAACTAACAGATTTTTTATAAAATCATCTAAAATATCATAACTTATCTTAAACGATTCTACCAAATATGCACTTTCAAAGATATTTTTGTTTAATTGTAAATTTATTTTTATATCACTAATGTTAAACATGAGATTATCCAGATTAATTTCAATTATAAGTTACTTTAAATCTTCTGTAGAAATTATGACTATTTGATATGGAATAAAATTTCCATTTTGCTTCAACCAGTTGATTGTCAGAATATAGGATATATCCATCTATAAAAAAGAAATATAAATATTATAAGAATTATTTGTTATACAATCAAAATTGTATGCATGAAAAAAAGTATTATATTTACTTTGGAACTGGTGCTGATCTTGAATCGAAGGAGTATATGGGGATGCGAAGCAACAAGGACTATAACTTCCGGTATTAACAGAATGAAACTTGGATAAACTTCTTCTTACTATTTAAAGACAAATGAACCAATCAAAACATGCAAGTAAAAAAAAATAAAAATAAAAAAAAAATAAAAAAATAAAATAAAAAAAATAAAAAAAAAAATTTTAAAAAAAAAATAATAAAAAAATAAATATGATTTTAGATGTAAAATAAATGCTTTTGTAAATGTTGAATAAATAAAAAATTTTTTAATATTGTGTTTTTTTTTAATAAAACATTAATTTTGAGATCAATACTTACAAATGTTCTAGTGCGTCCTTCAAATAAACACGATTTTCTTAATAATGCTAAACTAGCAAAAATATAAAATAATGCTAAACTTGCCAAAATATAAAATTTTAATTTTGAACATTACATTAATTTTTGATAAAGTAATTTTTAAAAATTACAAATGCTTTATGAGATGTAGCAATAGATAGACTAAACTTTCTTCCATGTCACGTGTTTCAACTGATCTCGTACAAACACAAACCTTTAATTTGGCTTCTGTCAAATAAATTTCAGAATTTGACATATTACAAATAATCTTTTTTAAGCATGAAGATCTAATTTTGATATGTTATACAGAATATAATATAAAATCTAAATAATTTTTCTTAATGTTTGACAGGAAATAATCTATCATTCATTAAGTTATAATTTTTTGGATATTGTCAAGTAAGAAATAAATTTTGCATTTATTTAAAATTTTAACATATTATATAAGAATTTCTTTTTATTTTAAAATATTATTGGTAATAATTCATTTATATTTTAATTTTTACAATTAATATGTAAATGAATTTTTCAAAATTAGTTTAAAAACAAACTATAATATCATCATCTTTTGTACATCTAGAAATTTTTTCAAATTTGATTGTTTAAATCTCAATTTATGTAATGTTTTTTTTTTTTTTTTTTATGATTTTATCAAATAATAAAAAGAAACATTACTAACCTGAGACTTTTCAAATTTGTTGTTTAACGTTTATTTTTAATAATTTATCAAAGTTTGTACTAATCTGAGACAAAGTTTAAGATATATTTTTAAATTCAATCATTTAAATCTTTAATAAATCTAAATTTTTACATTATTTCTAATGTTATCGAGTAAATACTTTTTACATATATTTATAATATTTTTCTTTTTATTTTAGGATTAATATATATAAAAATAACTTGTAATTCTCCAAAAATTGAATTCAAAGTTTAAATCTCAATCTATCTAATGTTTCTTTTTAATGAATTATTAAAGTTTGATACATTTTACTAACCTAAGACAAAATTTAAGACTTATTTTTGAATTCGATTGTTTAAATTTTAATATATTAAAATTTTTTGTATATTTTAAATATAAACATATTATTTTTAATGTTATCGAGTAAATACTTTTTATATTTATTTAAAATATTTACCAAATTTTTAATATATTACAATAAATTGAAATATACATGATATTTAGGATTAATATATACAATTGTAATTCTCAAAAAATTGAATTTAAAGTTTAAATTTCAATGATTAATATATATAAATAATATGTAATTCTCCAAAAATTGGATTCAAAGTTTAAATTTCAATGATTAATATATATACATATATAAATAACTTGTAATTCTCCAAAAATTAGTTTTCATATATGGTATTTCAAAGAGTCTAGAAAGATATTCTTCAATTATTGTTAATATAGCTAACAATGTGATGAATGTTTGTTTATCAAAAGAATTGAACAACAAAATTTATATTAATTTTTTAAATAACATATTTTTATTTAAGTTTATAAAAAATACAAGTTTAACATAGTTAATGTAGCATTAGGATACATAG